>JAOYNN010143261.1:0-11292 GCA_025770095.1 Goniobranchus kuniei | reverse complement strand
CTGACGTAAACTGGCAACAAGATACCATAAAAAGTCACCAATACCCAACAGCTCTAAACCAACAATATCTTGACACATTGCATGAACTTGGACTTAATCAGATAATTCAAGACAGCACTAGACAATTAAACATACTTGATCTTTTTATCACAAACAACCCAGGCTTAGTTGAGGATACAAACATCACACAAGGTTTAGGTGAACATGATGCTGTAATCAAAAGATCAAAAGTAAAACCTATGAGAAAGAAAAAGTACCCAGGAAACTTTTCTCTGGAACCAGTGTCATGCTGGAATTATCAGAAAAGAAGCTTCAATATTTGAAAAGAGATTCTTACAACCATACAGCTTGGATAGTGACATAAATGAAATATGGCAATATATTAAACAAAATCTAACTAAGATCATGAACGACAATGTCCCCACAAAACTTGCCTCAACAGGACCACAAAGCAATTAAACCGCAAAAAGAAAAGATGGCTATGAAAAATGAAGAAAAGTCAATCAGACAGAATTAGAAGGAAATACAATGAAACAAAAAAGTTAACTCAGAGGGCATGCAGAAATGCTCCTGCAGAATAGTAATATCTCAATAATATAATAGAACATGATACAAGCAACAAAAAATATGGGCATTCATCAAATGTTAAAAACAAGAAAATTGTGGAATCTCAGACTTAAAAGACGGGAATAAAGTCATACAGGATCCTACAATCAAAGCTGATTTACTAACTAGCCAATTCTCCTCAGTGTTCTCAAACCCAATACCAAAAGTAAGCTAAAAACCTTTAACAGATACTGACTATCCTAAAATGGATAAAAAAAAGTCACAAAGAAAGATGTACTAAACCTTTACCAGAAATAAATAATGAGCACAAAGCAATGGGTCCAGACCATATCCCAGGAAAATTATTAAAACTATTCGCTAATGAATTGACAGAAGTGTTGGTCCTCCTTTTTCAGACCTCACTTGATCAAGGCATTGTGCCTAATGACTGGAGAAATGCTAACATTATCCCACTGTTTTAAAAGGTAGATAAATCAAATCCAGAGAATCATAGACCAGTATCCCCAACTTCAATAACTTGTAAACTTTTAGAACATATTATACACAGCAACATAATGGACCACCTAGACAAATTTGAAATTCTCAATAATACCTAGCATTGTTTTAGACAAAAAATAAATTGTGAAACTCAATTGATAACAACAATAAATGACTACAGTAAAACACTAAACAGTAGAGGGTAAACAGGTGCCATCTTGTTAGACTTCTGAAAAGCATTCCACAAAGTAGACCATCAAGGGCTATTATTCAAACTAAAAAAAAACTATGGCATACAAGACTCACTTCTAAAATGGTCCTGATCCTTATAATTTGAAGAACGCAAATATTAATGGTAGATGGAAAACAATCAAACCCTTAAACAGTATTGTCAGGCGTAGTTTTATGCCCATTATATTTTCTAATGTACATCAATGAGATCAACGGTAACCTCTCCAGTGGAACCAAAAATGAGACTTTTTGAAGGCATTGGAGGAAACTGAAGCTGCTAAGTATTTAGTCATCGACAACAAATTAAAATGGAAGGACCAGCAAAGAATCATGTCCAAAAACAAAACAAATAGTCTACTGGCTTTTCTTAAAAAAAACATCCGTAAAAATGTGAACGATAAATGTTATAAAGCCTTTGTCAAACCGGTGCTGGACTATATGGCATTTGTGTGTGGGATCCACAGTATCAAAAGCAAATAGGTGAGATAGAGGAAGTGCAGAAAAATGCAGCCGGAATTGTAACAAATAGGTATAATTTTATAAGTGGCAATACTAAATTCAACATGACAAAATTGTAGTGGATAGTCTTTGAAGAACAAAGGGCAAGAAGCAAAGTTACAACTTTATTCAAGGCAATTAATGGTCAAACAATAATCCCTTAGATGAATTTGTAAAGACAAGTACAGGAAAAAAAAAGATCAGGCACTCATACCTTCACACTGCCACAGTCAAATGTTAAATGCCACCTGTATTCCTGATTTCCTATTACAATCAGGTTGTGGAATAGCCTACCAGATCAATGGAACTCAGTAAAAGTACTGAAGATTTCAAGAAACAACATAAGAACTTCACTTTAAGAACTATATACTACCTAAATTATTTTAAGCATAAGTAGAAATTAGCACGTTGACATTAATACTCAGATAATCTGGGTCAGTCAGCCAATTTGAAGACTAAGACTAAGACTATCTTTGTTCCAGGGAAAAAAAATGAATAAACAAACACGAATGCAGTCAGATCCCTTCATGACTGGGACACAGTGCTGAACATTGTATCATGATCATCATCATAAGTGGCAGAGTGTTTGTCACCGCGTTGCCAACAATGTTTCTCCACACTAACCTGTCGTCAACTGCTATTGTGAATGCAGAGTTGATGATGATGCTGCAAGAACTTCGCCTCAAAGCTGTCAAGAAAGTTGTACGCTGTGTGCCATAGGCCTTTTTACGTTCAATGTACCTTTTCACCACCAGATTTCCAATCTTTTTTGTCTCCAAACATGGCCAAATGATCACATCTGTAGCTTTTTTGGGTTTTTAAAAATGATTTTAACCATTTTTCTTTCCTTTCAAATTTTCACCAACACTTCCTTATCACTGATTTTGGTTGTCTAGGTATTTTCAAAAGTCTATAAAAAATCCACTGTGTGGATGATTCTACACGTTTGAGACAGTCTACGTATAGAGTCAAGTATTCACTGGTATATAGTAAGATTGAAGTGGCAGATTATGTCTGTATGATGTGCAGTTTTTAATGTTAAAGCGTAAAGGAAGGTTGTAATTTGTAGTGTGGATTTCGGTATTGCAATTCTTTGGGGATTTTTTTTCTGTGATGTCTTTAGAATCCCGTATTATAGTCATGCCAAGGTACTTGATTTTGTTTTACCAGTTTTATCATTTTTCCTTTACTCGTCAAATCAAATAAGATATCTTCATGTTGTTTGGACACAGTCATGGATTCTGTCTTTTTCACATTCAGCAACAATCCCGTGAATCACTACTTTCTCTCAATCTGTCTAACATTAACTGGGCATCTTGTGGTGTACAAGCCTTCAGTACGGTGTCGTCGGCGAAAAGCAGATGTGTTAAGTTAATGATACTTTAAAAGTCCTCGATTTCTTTGAAAATTAGCACACTGTACATGTTGTAGAGATCCAGCAAGAAAACGTATCTATGTGTTGCTCCATTCTATATATAAAAGACAAATGCAATATTTCATTGTCAAGTCTAATACAGATAGTTTGGTTCCAGAATGTTTTCAAGATTTTTCAGGTCTTTTGGCGAGGTTCATATTTTGAACAGGATGCTGTGTTTCTTTTGCATAACTCTTTTAAAAGAGCTGTGCGACAAGGATGTCCAATGTTGGCATATCCTTTTAACCTGTATAGTGAAATGATCTTTAAGAATCTAGAGAATTTGCCAGGACTAAAGATAAATGGCGAAAATCTTAATAATCTCAGATATGCAGATGATACAGTTTTAATGGCAGAAACCAAAGAACAGCTTCAGACACTTTTGAATACTGTTGTGCTAGAGAGTGAAAGAATGGGACCGTCTCTAAATGTGAAAAAAGAATGCATAGTCAATAAAAAAAAACAACTTTCGGAAAAGAATAGCCATGGCCGAAGATACATTCAAAAAAATGAAATCAATTCTGACAAACAGAATCGTAGGAATGAACACTAAAATCGGGATAATGAAACATGTGTATGGTCAGTACTACTGATATGGATGCGAATGTTGAATATTAAACAAAGAAAGATAAAGGAAGCTAGAAGCAATAGAGATGTAGCTCATCAGAAGAATGATGAGTATATCATGGATCGAGAAAAGATCTAATGAATCAGTACTGAAGGACGCTAATTTGGAAGATCATTAATCAAAACTATTAGACAGTGGTAACTACAATTTTTAGAACACATTTGCAGTCACAAGGGTTTACAACATCTAGCCATAACAGGAAAGATAGAAGGCAAACGCAGCAGAGGAAGACAAGGAATAACTTTTATTGAAAGTCTTAATTCATGGGCAATGCAGAATGGTTGCAACAACGACCTTATAAGGTCAGCTGTGGACAGGTATGAGTGGAGGAACATGATCGCCTATGTCTGTTTCAGACAAGGTACCTAAAGAAAAAGTTGTGTTTTACCAAATGAAATGCATACGAGCAATCCATAAAAACAGGGCTGGATGTTTTTCTCAATGAATCTCTGTATTAAAGCTTTGAGAGGAAAAATCGCATTGACTGTTTCCTTTTTCTTACACAAAAGTTGCACATGAAGTTCAATCGAATGTTGGATAGTCCAAAGCCTATATAATGCAACGGTACATGGCACGGCTAAAAGTTACAGTATTTTGACAGTAGGCCTCTGACAGTTCTGTTAAATTACGTGTAAAATGGCATGCTGAAGATACCTTTGTTCAACTAACAATAGAATCCGGCAAGTACAATCCATGGGGCTGGCATGAAAGATTACAGTTTCGCGTCAACAGCAATGCAGGGCTGGGTTGCTCACCCGTGGTACTCCCGAAAAGAGGCTGGCAAAAACAACACTGGAAAGTCAACACCATGGTGTGGACAAGATGACCCCACACCAAGACGGTTAGACCGTCCGAAAACAGAGGGTTGTCAATTAGTCAGAGCTTCCTCTACAAACGCCCCTTCGGCTACAGGACGAAAGTAAATTAAAGGGTACACCAGACACAAGAATCATGAAGTTCTGAATTCCACGACTTGCTTATTATCAATGTTATTGTGACACCAGCTACGTACCCAGCTTCGCCCGGGTGTTAATTGAAGCATATATTTTAAGAGACGCCACATCTAGAGAATGAGAGACACGTCCATGGTATGCACAAAAAATTACTCGCACATATCACTTCCTTCACGTTAGATTTAGAATCTAATATAGACTGGATAATTTTGTTCTACCTGTGAATTCTTATGTAGAATCTAGGTCTACACATAGATATCTAGATATTGCTTCATGTGAAATGGAACCCAAAGTATGAAACTAAACAGAAGAATGCTAGGAGGCCAACGTTTGGAAAGCTGCAATCAATGATGCCTTCTGGAACACTTTTCGAGCCACTTTTCAACAAATATGGATGCAGGGAATAAAAAAAAGGAAACAAATGGGTACAAATTACATGCATTAGAGAAGAATTAAGTGATATGATATGATATGATATGATATGATATGATATGATATGATATGATATGATATGATATGATATGATTTGATATGATATGATATGATATGATATGATGTGATATGATATGTTCGACTTTTCCCGATCGATTTCACGATCCATAGTTATCGTAGCTAGACGTCTAAAATCAACATTCATTTATTTGGTTTTTGTAATATTTTATAACACGTTATTTTTGTTACACCAAAGAGCTACATTTTGAATTTCCTTGCGACATTGTACTTCATTTTGATTTAGAATCAGTCCTACAAGGACTGTGCCATCTGCAAACCTTGCCATCTACAGAGCTATGCCGGCATCTACAGTCATAATCTGTGAAGATAGTGAAAAGTACGGGAGACAACGCGCATCCTTCGGGAGCGTCGACGTTTAAGACTGATGTTCCAGAACGTTCTAGATTTTTGAAAAGACATGAATTCAGAGCCAATATATTCCTAATCAAAGCGGAGATTTATAAGAACGAAACTCACTGAAATGTTTTCCCTGAGTGAAGACAGCAAAGGATCATTTATTTCCAATATGATAAGAACTAGTCTCGGAAATTAAAAGGATTAATAGGTTTCGCCTTCATTGAAGTAGTGGTAAAGCTAATGAATTAAAAGCTATCTTCGGATTCAAAGAACTGGATAAACGAAATTGAAAGAGATCCTAGAAATATGATTAAAAAAAACTTTAAAAATTTCAATTTGCAAAACGCCTGCGGAGTTCAAACATTAAACAAAGCACCAATCTGTTTTGCAGAGAGAAAGAACTGGAAATGGGGCATTTCATAAACAAATCTTAGATACTCTGATGATGATCAAAGGCTTATATAATTTAACAGTTACCTTCAGCATAATAAGAACCTTTATCTCAGACTGTCGTTAAAGTAAGAATTTCTTCCAAAAATGTGTACAAAATATCGGATTTTAAGGTTTAGTGGCTCTGGCAGAACTTTGTTGAAGTATGCAAATTCATGGGCATGCCAAAATGTAGGTTTGTTCTTCAATCTAAATTCAATTCTGGATTATTTGAATGTGTTGTGAGATTGTTTTACTAATGATTACTTATCATGTCAGCGTGTGCTGAAAACTTGTTTTAGTGATTGATATTTGAATCCTGTTAGAGTGTCTTTTGCCATCGGCGGCTATCTGAATACATGTCGTTGTCTTATTTAAAGCCTTAAGTTATGGACAAGTTACTAAAGAGAGTAAAGAATCTACATCTGTTAACGTGGTTGTGAAAGAGTTAAGCTCCAATTCTAAAAGAATAATTGAAGTACTCCAACTTATACCCGACTTTAACGAACATGATATTGATAATTATTTTAAGCAGGTGGAGAGGACTTTTCTTAGTTTAGATTATGATAATAAGCTGTGGGCTTTGATTATTCAGAACAAATTAACGGGAAAATCTAAACAAGTTTACCTTTCAATTCCTTATCCCCTTTGTAATGATTATGACCATTTCAAAGACAGTATTAGTTAGCATATATAGTAAATGTACTGAATACTACAGAGTTCAGTTTAGAGAGGAAAAGAAGATTAGCACTCAATCATTTTTAGATTTGTATAATGTTAAGTATAATCAGTTGAACAGATGGCTCTCGGCAGCTCATTTTGATTCCTTTGATGATTTGAAAACGTTGATATTGAGAGAACAATTAAATTGTTTTCTTCCACTCCAGCAAATTTAAGAGACTATGCTATTGAGAGATCCAACTTGAAACCTTATGAAATTATGAAGGCTTTAGATGAAAAGTTCATACATTTTAGACATTTGCCTTCTCGTTCTGTATTATCATCCGAGTGTAATCATGACAAAGTAAAGTCAGATAAGTATAGTTCATTTACTCAGGCTAAATATGCTGTGAGTAACAAATATTTTTGTGCGTACTTCTAGAAAAATGGTCATCCTAGAGAGAGATGTTGCGGATTGAAAAGATGACTAGCTTTGGAAAAGCCTAAGGGCATGGATAATGCTGTGTAGTACAAGGTCCTGCTGTTAAACTCCACTCTTTAAAGAGGTTTAACTCCCTAAGATGACTATCATTATCCACAAGTGGAAAACTCTTGAATATTTCAATTATGAAAGACACGAGCTCGACATGATCGTTACTTTCTAAGTCTATGTTAGACCTGTCGTTGATGAATCAAATGCATTTTTGTTGATTAACATGTATTACAGAGACTGAAAACAGAAGTATTCAAGCTCCCCTTGTTAGTGTAATTCTTGTTTATAAAACTCGCATCTTTTCTACCAAAGTTGGTCTTATTGATTCTTTGCCTATTCCTGGGATACATTTATTACTTGGCAATGATATTGTCACAAAAGATGTTATTTCATCAAATCAGGATAAGAATCTTTTATCATTTTCCATTTCAAATTGTGGTCCTGGTGTAGATCTACCCAACCCTTCAATAAGGAATGTTTTGGGACCTGGAAAGATTTTGCACAATGACTCACAAGTTCATCCATCTAATGATCTTATATACTATCCCACACCTATTAATAGTGGGGAACCAGTCAATGTATATCATTATGACAATCAATGTTCATTTCATGATTCTTCCATTAGTGACCTATAATCTATAAAAGATGATTGTGATGTTTTAGTCAAGAAGTTTACTGCTGATACTTTTTGCATTAATAATGCTATTGATAATGCTAATGATTCAATCATGCATATTCATACTCCTTTGGAGGAAGGTTATGGATTATCAGGTCTTTTTATGATAGGAGTGGTACTAGACTTATCACTAATGAAAATGGTTTAGCTCCAGTTATCACTAGAGCGATGGCAAAGCAAGTCAATAAGCATTTAGATGATAAAGACCAGGTATTTCCTGATTAAAATGTCAAATTACCTAATGCTGATTTAATTAAAGCACACAAAACAGATCCTTCCATTTCTTATTGTTATAATGTCTTGTAGATCCTTCTGAAATGGATCGATATAAGAAATGGTTTTTTTTCATGAAGAACAATAATATCCTCATGAGAAAGTATCTAGCGCCGTCAGCAAGTTAAGAGGATGATCATTTCGTTCTATTGCAGGTTGTTCTTCCTCCCTCCTTAAGAGCAGACATAATCAAATTGGCTCATGATAATTCCCATTTCGGAATTAGGCGCACCATTGCTTACATTACCAAATCGTTTTATTGGCCAAAATTAAAGGCTGATGTGACATCATATGTACAATCATGTCACTCTCGTTAACTTGGTAAGAAAAGTTATGCTCCAAAATATTCCCTTATGCCAATTGTTGTTCATGGTGAACCATTTTCTAGACTAATCATAGATTGTGTGGTCGTTTCCCTAGAACTAAAAATAGAAACACTTATATTTTTACAGTTATGTGTTCAGTAACTAGGTTTGTGGAGGATTTCCACTTAGAAATATTACATCTAAGACATTATTAAAATGTCTTTAGAAATTCTTTACCAGGTTTGGTACACCTGAGGTTATTTCTAGTGACCTAGGTTGTAATTTTTCTGCAAAGACGCTCCTAAGGAATTGGCTATTCAACATTCATTTTCAACTGCGTATCATCCAGAAACCCAAGGAGCTCTAGAAAGATTCCATACGACGTTAAACAATCTCCTTCGTTCTTTTTGTATTTCAAATTCAAAGACTGGGATGAAAACTTACCCCAGGTTCTTTTTGCAACAAGATTGATGAATAATAATTGTACAGGGTTTGCTCCCTTTGATCTAGTATTTGGACATCATGTCAGTGGTCTTTTGGAATTAGTGAAGCATAGATTGTTACAACCAGAGAAACTACCTAATTCCTTAAGACATGCTCATAATTTTCAAACAATATTACACGATCTTTTGCAAACTGCAAAGAGTAATATGATTACTGCTCAAGCTAAGATGAAATTGCAATATGATAAAAATGCAAACTTACGATCATTTAACGTTGGAGACAAAGTGCTGGTGTATTTACCAACTCAATTTCATCCTTTTCAAGCCAAAGTATGTGGTCCGTACGAAATTTTCAAAAAGGTCATTCCTAGGAACTATCTTGTGGCCCCTCATGAATAAAAGAAAAGAAACAATTATTTTGCATCAATCTACTAAGAAAGTATTTTGATAGACCTTCTAATTTAACATCAATCGATCAAAAGCGCCTTGTCCCCCAAAAGTCATGTAATTTGTTTGATGAAAGTTGTTCTGGTCAGAAATTAAATTCGGTCTCGTCTGTTTCTTCCCTCCCTCTTAATTTAGGTACACATACCAAATTGAAAAACTGTATCAGACGAAAGGATGAACATCTGGAGCATTTACGCCTCTACAACGTGGACAGATTGCACAACTCCTCATCGAGAACTTCTCAACATGTGCGGATGTTATTCAGACCTCGTATTTACCCTGCTATAAGATTATCATGACCAGTGAGCAACCGATTCAATTACCTCCATCGCGGATGTAACCTGATGAGAACGACATTCTGAAACAAAACATCCATGAACTGTTGCAACCTGGTATTATTTAAGAAAGTATAAGTAATTATGCCTCTAATGCCTCCTTCCTAAACCCAATGGAGAATGGAGACTCGTTATAGATTATCGTCATCTTAACGAAGACTGTATAATTGAGAAGTTTCCTATCCCGAGGATGGATGACATTATTGATACCATTGCGTCAGCAAAGTTCATAACGACTTTGGACTTCAGGCAAGGTTACCATCAGATTGCCTTGGATAAACATTCCTATCATTTAACAGCCTTCGTAACCCCCTTTGGCTTGTATGAGTTCAAACGCATACCTTTTGGATTGTCAGAGCCCCCTCGGCATGTCAACGTCGAATGCAAATCATGCTTGTGGAATGGAAGATTTCGTCTCAATTTATATCGGCTATACTGTGATTTTTAGTACACGTTGGTGTGAGTATCTGCGTCATCTGAGGTTAGTGCTTGCTCAATTGTGCCGGTGGAAAGTTACACTTAATGTATAGATAAGATCAAAATCGCGAAAGATACAGTCGTGTTTCTTGGGTTGAGTGTCGGCAACAACAAGGTTTCTCCTTTGGAAACAAAGTTATAGCCTATTATTAGTTACCCTCCTAGTAAAAACAGACGAGAGCTGATGCGTTTTCTTGATATGACATCTTATTATAGAAAATTTTGTCCTAATTATTCGACAATAATTGCTACACCCTTGACTAATCTGTTAAAAAAGGATGTACCATTTGTTTGGTCTGTAGCTTTTCAAATCTTAAAGAAAATCTTAGAAAGCGCACCAGTACTGGTTTCTCCTAATTTTTCACAATATTTCTATATGATATGTGACGCTTCAGAGGTTAGGATAGGAGGTGTGTCAGCCCAGAAGTATGAGGGTTTTCTGCATCGTGTAGCTTATTACTAAAAAAAAACTATCCAAAGCACGTTCGAACTACTCTACGATAGAACGTGAGTGTTTGGCTTTGGTACCAACTTTAAGTCATTTTGAGGAATAGACTACGTCCACCAAGGTGATCACTTTAGTCGATCATAATCCCCTAGTGTTCTCACAACGTTGGAAGAACACGAATCATCGCTTATCAAGATAGTTCCTACACCAGCAACGTTACACCTTGGAGATATTTCTGGCAAGAGCAATCTCCTTGCAGACGCTTTATCAAGAGTGTATGATGCCTCCTGAATTCTAATAAGGATTCTTATTGATAGGAATTTTTGTTCATAGGATCTTTGTATGGTTTATCATACTGTGTGCAAATTTGCAGAAAATATTAATTTTTTAAACCATACTACTCTCATATGAATGGTGAAAATCTTAATAATCTTAGGTATGCAGATGATGCAGTTTAAATGGAAAAATCTGAAGAACAGCTTCAAACACTTTTGGATACCGTTCTGTTAGAGAGTAAAAAAAAATGGGCATGTCTCTAAATGTGGAAAAAATCGAATGCAGGGTCATTTTAAAAAATTCCACGAATCCCAAATGCAATCTAGTTAGTAAAGTACAACAAATCAAACAAGTCTCAAAATTCAAATATCTTGGTTACCTAATAACATCAGATGGTAAATGCATAGGTGAAA
>JAOYNN010143260.1:0-17094 GCA_025770095.1 Goniobranchus kuniei | reverse complement strand
GAGAGAGAGAGAGAGAGAGAGAGAGAGAGAGAGAGAGAGAGAGAGAGAGAGAGAGAGAGAGAGAGAGAGTCTGTATGAGTGGGTACATGAGAATGAGAGAGATAGAAAGAGGCTGAATGTTTCACTTGAGATCGTGTGTAGAGTGCCCGAATGAGTGTCAGCTTGTCTTTGGGACCTACGTTCTTCTACCAATTCATAAACAAGTGGCCAAGGAGTATGACCTTTTTAAAAAATTTTTTACATACTGGTATTTTCCAATACAATTCAAGCAGCAGAGTAGGCATAGGAACCACATTTTACTACCGGTACAGGAATATGACAGTTATTAATGCACCTTTCCTACCGTTCAATTTCCATGCCTTTATCAAACCTACACTCTCTTTCCTATTCCATCTCTTAAATCTAAAACTACAAAAAGGTTTCTGTTGCTTAAAATGACTTACTGGAGTAACAGTTTCTAACCACATTAATTTTTTTTTGTCACAGTTACGTCTAAGAAATTTTCAGTGCTTTATGTCTCTGTGGCTTCTTTTTCTTTAACTTACTTGGAATGTATGTTCTACCCCCTTCATGCACTTGATGGAGTGTCAAAAGGCCATTTTGAACAGGGAACATAATATATTAGGCTGTTTATACAAATGTTATCAAGTATAATGTTCTTAGACATAACGGTGACAAAAGTTAGCGTCCAAGTTTGTGCTTACAAAATATTTTAATACCAGGAAATACATCTAAATCACATGTTTTAGTTCTTACTAAATGTTTTGTAGTGCCAATCTAGCTAAAGCCTGTTAAAAAAGTGGAAATCTGTCTCAGTTTTGTGTCATGTTACATCTAAGAAAACTGGGACAATTTGTTTTTGAGAGCCCCTGCAGCAAAGACGAGGAAGTTGAACTATCTTTTCCTATTAACACATTAGACTTAGGATGTTAAGGTACTGATACATTGTGTTTCCTGATCTACGTACTGATTTTTAATTTTGGGTGCATGTGTGACAATTGTATGGTCGACCTTTTGAAAATGGCTCATATCATGATACAGTAGTCTCCGCCTTAAAACCCGGTCCTCGGGTGACAAAGTAAGTGGGTTATTAGACTTTATGAGTACATGCAAGGCAGGTAGCAAGAACATACAATTAAAGGGAGATTCAGTTTTGAAGAAAATGATATGACCCTGGTTCAAATTAGGTTGTTTTTGTTTTTGTTTTTATTTGTTGAGACCGAATCTCATCCAGAATTTCTAATTACTTTCTCTTGTCCAAGTCTTTTCTTGATCGGGGCATTTTTCTGGATTTTCAATGTGAAGCCTCATGGCTAATTTCTTTTATGTACGTGGTGGTGATATACTGCTGAATGCCAGCACAATCAGCTGCTGGTAAAGCGTTGGTTTAATCCCTGACCAACTATTGTGTTGATTGGCCGTTGTCAAATGAAACAATGATTGGCCGCACCATTTCTAGTCTGTGGCTGCACAGCAAACACACCGATTCCACCAATCATGTAAGCCTTCATGCCACACAAAGCACGATGATGAGTGTCTCTCTCTGTCCCTCCCACACTTAATGACAGGCAGCTGAGTGTCCATGCCACATCACTCAATGACCAACTTGCCCGGGTACGGTCAGCTTTCGCCCTTTACCTGGTGTGCCGATGCTGTGCTTTGATGAAGTCCACCAGATGACAAAGGTGTGATAAGGGATTAGGGCAGAGCAATTAATTATATTTGTGAGCCGCATGTATATATTTCTGGAGACAGTGAGATGCCAATGGCTTGTTCAGATGCGCTCTACTGCTTGTGAAATTTTTAAAATTTTTATTGTCTTCTCAGATGAAGTTGTGGTCTGGGATTTGGTTATTAGAGGGGTGTTTTAAATATAGAAAATTCTGTTTCATGAAAACAGCAGGCTATCAGGCGAAGTGGGTCAATAGGAGGTGGGTTATTAGATGGTGACTACTGTACCATGACTAAGAACTAAATAAAGAGTCTAAATATCAAACTGGAGGATTAGAACCTAAAATTATTTTATACTCTCATGCACATTCCATGCTTGCTAGTAGAGTTTACATAAAGTAAAACATCTAAAATATAAATCAACTTATAGTCAGTACCATTTAATAATATTATTAAGTACAGATCAATTCGTTGGATCAAGATTATCACTAGTGCTGGGCAGAGATTTGGTTTTCGAAGAAATGGATATCCAGATTACCCAGATTTAAATAACTGGATAATTGGATCTTGACCCGGAATTTAGATTGTGGCACAGACTTAGTTTCACCATTTGGATTGTTTCCACGATGGAAAGTGAGAGCTTTGATTTGTTGAAGTTCACAATGCGCAATACATGTATAGGTTATACTATTATACATATGGGTCTGCTCGTTGTCTCCATGGCATTGCTACACTAGAGACTCGATCAGAGTAAAAACAAGGCAAGGCCTTTTTTCATATGGAGGGGCATATTTTTCTCTTTGTCCTTTATAAATAGTCAAGAGGTTTTGCATGAATAATCAGAACTGTATGAAGCACAGTAAAATGAATCCATACATTATCAGACCCCAGAGACATTTTTTTATTTGCATCTGTAGCATTTGCGAGGCATTCTTCTAAATATACAAAGTTAAAGGTCAGACACACAAAAATGTATTTAAAGGTGTAAAGAGACATACCAAATGATGTCAATATCCTCAGGTTTCTGTGCTACACCTTCTTCAAGGATTCGAAATCCTTCATTAATAGCAGCATACAGGCATCGTTCAAGTATCTCCTGTGGTCAGATAGAGAAAACTCTGCTTTTAGACATGAAATCAAATTTTACTTAATGTTCAGAATGATGCTAGATAGATATATGTGGAACTTTTCTGTATTTGTTACTCAGCATCGTTCTTCAGAATCTTCCTTTGTCAGGTGATAGCATAAGAGAAAGCTGAAATAAGCTATGCATAAAAAGATCTGCTCCATATCTTCTTCTTCTCCTTTTTCTTTTGGCCTAATCCAACAGGGGTTGCCGTAGAGGATTTCCTTTCCCCAACTACTCCTGTTCAATGAAAAACAATGTTTAAAAAAAAACCAACAACATAATTTATACAATATTTAAGACACCATCATCTGGGCACTTTTGTGTGTGTGTGTGTGTGTGTGTGTATTATGCCTGGACAAACCAATAACACTATTTATGTTCAAATTATTTCCAAAAATTAATTTTTTCCCCTCATTTTGGCATCCTTTTTCATTGACTTGTTATACAAAATAAAGATCAAATTATATATGAGAAAAATTGCATTGTTGGGGAGTGGTAAAAATTTGTTTTAAATTGTTTAAAAAGTTATAAAAATCACTTGAATAGACCTGTAGCCTTTGTTTGAGTCTAATCCCATTGATTTAAGAGAAACAAAATGACAAAAGGTAGAAATCTGCACAGACCTGGGGTTGGATTTCTATTCTGTTTATGCCAAGACTTTTGCAATGGTTCTCAATTATGTCAGTCACAATTGGGTCTGGATACGCAATTTTGGACATTGGTTGTTCATAGCGGTACCAACCTTTACCTGAAATATGAATGAACACAAAATTTTTTAAAAACCTGACCATCTATCTCAATAGAGAAGCCCAAACTAGGGAATTTCAGAAATTGAATTAAGCGCATAGTAGAAAAGCCCTAAGTCTGAAGATAACATGGAAACAAAAATAACATTAATCATTTTGTACACCTAATTATTTATTAGAATTTAGAAAACATGCATCTTGGAAAAATTGTCTTTTGAATTGACAAGAAGAAACAGCTTAAGCTAAAATTTAGCACAATCAAAATAATACAAAATTGTACGTAAAGTTTCAAAAACTTTGAAATTATAAAAACTTTGCAGTTATAAGTAAAAATATGAGACTGGTCAAAGTATTAGTACATAATTTGAAACCTATTGACTAAATACAAATGCCAGAAAGTATATGTTTGTTGACTGGATTATAAAAAAAACCTGATCTAAGAATATGTTGTGAAAGAATAAGAATGAACAAAAATCTTCTCCTCTTTCACAGCTCAAACCAATGTTTGGTTGTGTTAGGAAGGAAATCCAGCTTAAAACCCTTGATAAAATCCATTACGTAAATTTGTAAAATAGTGAATTCCTGCGGGGACTCAAAAGACTCAGTGTCACTGTGGACAGCGTCAAATTTCCATTAAAGGAATGTTAAACAGCTGTGACAGAATTATACCTCTATAAAAGACAATGGATAACATCAGGGATTTCACTTACTGTCATGGTCCATTCAAACGATGGGCAGAATTTTCTTCTACATTTTAGGAAATAATCTAATTGAAACGAGTAACAAGTTGTATCACGTGCCTTTACGAATGCAATCACGATGTCATCCTGGTTTACAATGGGTATGTCGCCATGTTGTCTGGGCTTCATTGTCCGATTAGGTATAAATGTTCAAACAAGGGGCTGATAATTCAAGCTGGAACTCATGCAAGAGGGAACAACCAATTCACATGTCTTGCAAACCAAAGGATAAATTCGACCGCAGTCTCTGAGTCTTATATGGTGCTTATGGCGCCTGTATCCACCCTGAGTCTTATGCAACAAGTGGTAAGAAAAAGATACGGCTGGGCCAGGTAAGAGTGTATTTAACCCTTAGGTTGCCACCTATTTTAGAACCTAAATGAATGCTCTTTGCCACCACTTTTAGGGGACATATAAGAAAGTGACTGTGATCAAGAAAAAAATCATATCTATCAAACGACATAAGGTAACTTTACAAAATTTTCAGGATAGATTTATTGATCAACACTGTGATGAGTTTGGATATATACAAAGTGAAGTCAAATGTTCACGACCTAAATCAGATGTTTCATTACCATGGCCCTTCTCCCTTAACTCAGATCTTGATCCAGATCTAAATCTTTAAGCTCAAGCATTGTACTGCCATTAACTTCGTCTCACTGATTAGAGCTAGATCTAGAACACCTTGATCACAACTTTTTTACTGCGACCTGTCACTATCTTCACCTCCATCTTCCCAAAAATCTGATGTACAATGAGTGACACATGTAATATTGTGATATGAATCCAAGGCGTAACCAATGTCAACAGTTCAAAAAATAGCCCAGAACTTCACAAAACTCCTGAATATCAGCCCAAAACAGATTGGGCGAAAACAAAAGTACATTATAAAGGAAGTGAAATTTAAAATTGTTGGCTTTGTATTTTTCTGCATTTGTTTTGTGTTTAAGATCTGTACCATTTTTGACTTAAGTCGAATGTGGTAACATAAAGGTTAAGAGCCTTCTCTTCTGTCAGCTGAACCCCATTCCACCCTGGGGATATGGACGGGGGTGATGGTCAGCTAAATGCCAGCTTGGGATTGTATAATATATAAAAAGAGACATGGCACAGGAATTTATTACATCAGTCCTGCCTTTCTGTCTAAAGAATTCTTCATGACTACAACATTTCTTTTCCCCCCTTCGATAAAAAATAACTAAAAATCAACAATTGAACAAAAAGAAGCAAAGAATGTAACTCACCTCATGTAATTCATTCCATGATCAGGAGAGTTAAAGACATGTTGTATGTAACAACATATGTGTAATTATAACAAAAGCTACCCATCAAACGGCTAGGTCACACTACGATTAATGTCACAGTCATAGAAACACCGTGGAATGGATGCTGTGACACTAAGCGGTGGCACTTGTTCTATTCGATCTTTTTCTCCTCTTTTTTATCAAGAAATGAAAGAAAAAGAAGAATTCGTTGCAAAATTTTCTTCATTCTGAGTCTATAAATGAAACCCTGTCCGGGGTTTTGAGGTACAAAGTCAGAGAAATAAAAAATATTACTATACACTCAATCTCTCCACACTCACAGGTGGTTTGTATTTATTCATTAAAAAATACAAAATGACTGAAAATTCACAAAAATATTTCACAGACACACAAATTCCTGGATTTGCAAATCAATTGTTATCTGAACCTTGACCACGTTGACTCTACAAGCCTTGACAGGTCTGACTCTCAAAGGTACCTACAGTGAAGTCCAATAATAACGACAACTGAAATAACGAGAACTCTGAAACAACAAGACATTTTTCAATCCTCGTTTTTTATCTTTCTTACTCTTTAGAATGAACAATCGGGTTTAATGAGAGCTCATGGATGACCATCTTGGTAATAACTAGAGATTTTCTTTTTTGCCGCTCACTCCACCCCTCCTCGTTGTCCATTTACCTCTGGTAGGGCACATCTGGTGCTGACCGGTAAGAAAGAAATCGACGAAGAAGGGGTCCTTCTCCACCCCACCCACTCCCACCTCTCATCTTCGTCTGACTCGAGTATGCACGGTGCCATTGGCGTTCTCATGCTGCGCATCGTAATAGGCCTATGATGCCTGTTACAAGATAAGATTATTTTCGTTTATTTCTCCTTGTAAATTCGCCATCTAGGAATAATGAGAACTCAGCAATAGCAAGAACATATGTCTGGTCCACCCATTCTCGCTATAACAGAGTTTCACAGTATTGCATCTCAAGTCCCATTTTGGGATGGAGGGCAACACATGGTTATAAATTTGGCTGACTTCATTGGATAATTTCATTACATCCTGAGGTCAGAGGAACAAACCTGTCTTTTGGCCCAATCTCCCAAGTTCATAGAGACGGTCCGGAAGTGAAGAGTAGCGCTCTCCGTTTACAAAACGTGTTTCCAAAGTCAATTTCTGCCCTCTTGCTTTGGCTACTTCTTGTCGAATTAGCCAACCTATGTCAAGACCTGGTTTTAAAGAAAATGGAGGGGAAAATAGCATTGATTAACATGAAAAGAGAGGGTAAATAGTATTGACTGATATGAAACAGAGGGTAAATAGTATTGATTGATATGAAAAAGAGGGTAAATAATATTGATTGACATGTGAAAAGAGGGAAAATGGCCTTCAATGACATTAGAGAAGAGGATAAATAGCATTCGTTGATATTAAAAAAGAGTACATGGCATTTAATGATATTTAAAAAAGAGGGTATATAGCATTGATTGACATAAAATAGAGGGTAAGTGGTACTGACTGAAATGAAAAAAGAGGGAAAATGGCATTCACTGACATTAGAGAAGACGGTAAATGGCATTCAATGATATTAATGAGGAAGGTAAATAGCATTGATTGACATGAAAAAGATGGTAAATGACATTCAATAACTCCTTGCTGGTTTAAACTGGATAACTGTTCCATTTACCTGTGTTGCTGCCATCTGATCCCAGTATAGGTTTCTAATATTCACAGGTTTTTGTCATCCTAGTTTAATTCCTTAAAAATTTTGAACAGTTCATTGGCATTCAATGATATTTTTTTAAAAAGAATGTTACGGCATTCATTGACAATCACTTTGTTTACCGGTGTTTCGAGTCCCTTCCAACACAGCATGCCTTGGTCAGCAATCTTTCTCTATCCATAGCTATAAACTCACAAGTATGTTGAAAACCCATGTTTCAAGCTACATTGTCCAGGGAGCTTGTACTCCTCCTTCTTCTGTCTCTTTTACCATCAATCTTTCCTTCAGTAATGGTTTTCTAAATACAGCTGTGTCACCGCACCTGACCATAATATCTTGCTCTTCTTCATATCACTGCTATTAATAATTCTGTAGATTTAATCTTGTTCTCTCTAGGATTTGGTTGTTTATCTTTTTTTCCTTCCATGATACACTGCAGTCTTCTGTACTTCCACATTTCAAAAGCAATGAGTTTCTTTTGTAGACTTCACTGCCATATATAAAAGAGTTGACCATGCACAACATTTTGTTAGCTGAAGTTTGGTATTGAGAGATAAATTGTGATTAAGTGGTTTACTCATTTCAAAAAAAAATTTTTGTCTAACTAGATCTAGCACAATTTGTTGGGTAATTTCCTTTTCACACCTGCCATCTTCCGTCACTAAGGTACAAAGGTACTGAAAAGATTTCACATGCACCACCAAGCTTAGATTTTTCCATCTATTGTAATATAGCAATTTGCGGGATGATCCTACTTTTGGAAAATACCATAGATTTTTTTTCTTTACATTCATTGGCAGTCCAAATTTCTCAAGTTCACTCTAACAATGTTAACTATGTTCTGCAGATGTACAGCGGTCTCCACATAATATCCACATCCTCCTGAGACAGAGAAATGTCGATGTTAGCCCGATGTGGATGTAAGATGAAGGGCGAGTGAGCAGCCTATTTACCTAAGTTGTTGTATGTAGCTTAACGATAGAATGCACAATTCTAAAGAAAAGGCATGGCCAATGTCATTCTGAGCCGTGAGCAGATTCAAACCCAGGACCTCTATGCATGCCCAGCATGACTACCAGCAGTTGTTATTCATAGCCATTAACAGCTTTGCTGTGTAACTGTAAGAGTGAAAAAACACCTTCTGTGGACTCAAAAATATAATTCTGCAAATTTAATTCCAAAGGACATATCACATATCTGGGCCAAACTCATGAAAATGAAACCCTTATCTTGGATTAGGTAGCATACTTAGTCACTCAGCCACCAAAGCGAAGTTATTATTAACAAGATTTGGATAAGGAATTCCGACAAACTTGAAAAATACAATAATCATGGAGTTAATCAAATAGAGACAGCTGATTTTGTTGGGATTTTACTTTTCTTATTTTTGTCATGTTGTCAGAAGGGATGACAAGCATTTCCCAAAAGTCGTTTTGAAATGAAAACTAAAAGGGAAACGAAAAAGAGGGAGACCACAATTAATGTGGAAGAAAACAGTTAAAAGAGACCTTCATTCCCTGCATGTGTCATGGAAAGAAGAGAAGGAGATGGCCCATGACTGGTCAATGTGGAGATGGATGGTGGCCCAATCTGCTCAGAAGCATGGGAAGGACTAAGGTCTAAGGTACTATAAGGTCATATTTTTAAAGAAATGGAAAAGCAAAACTATGTATGGTACTTCCATATTTCATTATACCATATTAATGTAACAAAGATACCAACCTGACAAATCTGATGTCCTGAACACACCCATTGGCATGCCAAATTGTTCCAAGACACCATCCACATCTTGTGGTAAAGCTCCCTCTTCAACAATAAAACCAGCCTAAAACACAAGATCATAAAAGAAGGAGCCATTTACTAGTCATTTAAAAGAAGAAAAAGAAAACAAAACAAAATACCAAAACAAAACGATACAAAAGTAATCATGGTAATAATAGTAACTGTCCCTATTATGTAAGTAGACTCTCTAAAGTTTATGCTTTTTCCATCCTGCCTGAGCAGGGGCATGGCGCTCATTTACTGAAAATACACAAATCATGCCTGTGTTAAGGTAAAACATAAAGGATCCTGACTTTGGGATAGGAATGAATAGTGACGACTAAGTATGAATATTCCTCTGTCAAATGCAACAGCCAAGATACAATATTCTTATTGCAGATACTGATCCATACCAATGATTTGTTCTGATTCTATAAGTATTGGGGGACAATACTTAATCCGACCTAAAGTCACTGACACCAACATGGCTCCTTGCGTCTGGACTGGTAAATTGGCACGAGGAACATTTTCAAATGGTCATAGCAAAGCGCAGAGCGGCCATTGATTGTAGAAATAATATCATAAAACAGTTTTGAATTCAGCATCATACATTTAGGGTAGGATGCAAGCAGAATTTGTTATTTCTTTATAATTTTGAAAAGAGTATCTATCTCCATTTTGTTACGAGATACAAAGGCTACACTGCCCAAGAGTTTTATAGAGAAGATTAAACCTTCCCTGACAAACATTTGGGTAATAGGTTTTTCTCTAGTTAGACACCAATCCTGCAACAACAGATGTTGATCTGCTTAATGCCATTGTTTCTTTGTTTTTTTTAAGCCCTCTGTATGGGATAAAGGAGACAAACACTTTGTAAACAGAACGACTGACAGACTTCGAAGTAAAATCGCCATTGAAATGGAAATTAAAAATAACTTGCAAACCAGAAAAGAATAGACTGGAAATAAGTATCATTTGTGGGCATACCAGAGAAATATATTCCTTACCATATGAAACCTACTTTACAGATATTTATTTTTGGGATCCTTTATGTCTTTAAAATGGGAATTGGAGCTGGATTCGCTTTACATTAGTTTAATCATAGCTTTTTAAAGATGACTGAACCGTCAGGAAATGTCCAGTTCAATGTTAGTCTTCATATGAGGAGGAAAAATACAGGTCTGTGGACATAACGCTATGTCATGAAAATTTGAGCGTTGAAAACAGATTCTTCCACAGCCTATATTTAAGCACGAGCATCATCTGTAAGTCTAGGTAGGAAGGAAATCATCTCCCTTTATCACTGAACCTATTACCTCAGGCGTAAAGCCGTAAAGAAAGAGGAAAACCAGCCGAATGTTGTGTGAGCTCTTTTGTTGTGAGATTGTTATGTCCAGGTCACACTTGCCTGTAACTTAAAACGGAGGGATTTTTAAATGAGTGCCACATTTCAAAGGTTCATTTTTGCCTAGTCTTCACGAAGCACAAAGCCTTACCGAGGTAAAACACAAAGGAAGTTGTCGTTTGGGTCGGCCAGGGGGTGGTATCGTCTATCGTTCACAGAGCTACCTGGTTTGAGATCAATACTTCCTTTTCAACAATAATAATGACGACATCTTTTGAGGCTTATTATATCGACATCGTGACAAATTCTTCTAAATGCGTTGTTGTGTGTATTTATCATCCGTCTCGTAGCAAGAAAAATATGATGAACAGTGATTGCTTTTTCCGAGAATTCCAAACTCTTATTGATAACGTCAGGCTAAAGTTTAACCATTTCATCATCGTCGCAGATTTTAATATTCATTATGACAACCTGGCCTCTCCGGATACAAAACACCTGTTAACATTATTAAATGAATACGAACTACAGCAGAGAGTATCATGACCAACACAAAAGTCTGGGCATACTCTTGATTTCATCATCTCCTCTAGCTCTGACCATCTCATTAACAACGTTGATGCCATGGATAAACAAATTTCCGATCATCATCTGCTTCTTGCTGACCTGATCTTTTCTAAATCTAAAAGCCCATACAAGAGACCCGAACGAGTTAGACAGAAAATTATTTGTACAAGACCTGAGAGAGGTCTTTGAGTCATTGTCCTCCACCATCACCGCTGAACACTTTGACTCAACACTTTGTTCCATCCTCGATAGAGATGCACCTGTTGTCTCACGCTGCGTATCTGAGAGACCTGTATCACCCTGATTTTCCACGCGTATCAAAGAAGCTAAAACAATTCGACGCCAAGCAGAGAGGGAATGGAGGAAAACCGGGCTCGAGGTACATTGGCCTATCTTTGTTAATCAGAGAGACACAGTGAATAGTATTGTCAGGCAATGTAAAAGAGAATATTACATGGATAAATTCAGAAAACTTACATCATGCAAGGAACTCTTTACAACAACACACCAGCTTCTAGGAAGAGAAAACACCACTGCACTACCAGCTGGAGAGGAGCAGGAACTCTGTGAACGTTTTGCAAACACGTTCACTGATAAAATTGATCACATTCATTCTGACCTTGTATTTAAGCAAGCTTTACCTGTTTAGTATGCTATGTTCAGAGGGTCGAATTTTCACAATTTTATTGAGGAAACGGAAGTGGAAGTGCTAAAATGTTTAAAAGGCTCTGTACCTAAAACGTGTGATCTAGACCCCGTGCCTATCCCTCTACTGCTAGAGTGTGTTGAATTAATTGTTCCCTATGTGACGGAGATCATCAACCAGTCCCTCACCACAGGTACCGTACCCAATTGCCATAAGCTAAAAAAAATATAAAAATTTCAGGCCAGTCTCAAATTTAAATTTTACATCTAAAATCCTTGAGAGAATTGTTTTGGGCTAATTTTTCAGTCATCTGAAGAGAAATAATTCAGAAATGATTTTTCACTCTACTGAAACTGCACTTATAAAGGTTACGTCTGATTTTTTAGATTTTATTGATGAAGGGAAAGTATGTCTCCTGACACTCTTCGTTTTATCCGCCGCATTTGGCACCATCGACCATAAGATTCTTATCAAGAGACTGAAAGAGACTTATGGCTTTTCGGGAACGGTACTGAAATGGTTTGAATCATACCTAGCTTATAGAAGTCATTCAGTCAAAATTGGCAATCCAAATTTTGTATTTAGGTCGATTAATTTCGGTGTTCCCCAAGGCTCTGTTCTGTGACCGGTAATTTTTACATTGTACACGCAACCATTAGTTGAAATCATGGAAAGTCACAATTTATGTTTTCACTTTTATGCTGATGACATGCAGCTGTACAAAGCATGTGTGTCATGATTTACCCTTATTAATTTCAAAAACATCTGATTGCATCCGCGACGTAAAGCTATGGATGAACAGCAACAGGCTAAAACTGAATGATGACAAAACAGAAATAATGTTAAATGGAAATAACGTTAATGATCTACCTCATACACATATCAACATCAATGGTCATATGATACCATTTAGTAAAAAGGCTAAGAATCTTGACATTTTTATTAACCATGATATGTCAATGTCATCTTATGTAAGTGAACTCTGTAAAAAGTTGTACTGTCAAATAAGAAGGATTGGGAACGTTAGGATTATATAAATAAAGAGGTTACAAAGATCCTAGTTACATCTTTCATTCTCTCAAAACTAGATTATTGATATGCTTTATTAGCCGGATTGCACCAAAAAACAACAAATCGCATGCAGTTAGTCCAAAATAGTGCAGCATGACTTATTATGAGAACAAACAAACGAAAGCACATAAGTCCAGTTCTAAACATTTGCATTGGCTGCCTGTTAATCAACGGGTTATTTATGTTATGTATTATGTGTTATAAATGTATCAATGAATTAGCTCCAACGTATCTGTCAGATTCAGTCTATCCATATGTCCCAACTAAAAATCTAAGGTCATCTGCCGACCACACTATCCTTGTTGTACCCCAAAGAAATAAAAAATCAGGCGAACGCTACTTTTTTCATCTTGGTCCAAAAATATGGAACACCTCGCCTAGACGTATCAGAGAAGCACATACCATCACAAGCTTTAAACAGATGCTGAAATACCATCTATTCAGCGAATCTTATTAATTTATAATTTGTAGTTTCTCTGGTACTCTTACTATTATGCCCTGTTTTCACCAGTTACTATGCATTATTCGTTACCGATCTATTATGATTGTATTTATGCTATGTAGATATTTTGTGTATTAATCTGTGTTGATATAATTATATTCTTACATGTCTTATTCTTTTGAAAGCGCTTGGAACATTGATTTGTAGTGGAATTGCACTATATAAGTGCTGTTTATTATTATTTATTATTATGTCATTCTGTGTTTGTGTGCTGTAGCTTGGTGGGTGGATGTATATAATATTTTTTCTGGGGACTAGAGATAATATGTAATAGCAAAATCAAGACGATTGCGAAAGGATCTAGAAATCGGAGCCTAACAAATAAGGTTTGTGCAATGTCACTCAAGATAATGAATTGCAAGACAGTTGCAAAGACATCAAACTTAGTAGATTGCATGGTAATAGATCACAGCGACAATTTTTATCTAGGTTCAGTTTTGGGTGTGTGTTATATTTCATGCCTTATCATGTAGAGTTCCAGTGTAAGATCTTTCTCTACATAACCAATCTCCGTTCTCCATCTTGAACGAGCAATTCTTAAGTTGCACAGACCTAGTTTTATGTAATATGAGTATAATGATTCTTGTATCCAAAATAAGCAAACAACAATGTTTGTTTGTTTTTTTGCATGGAAGAGGATATAATTAAAATACTAACTTAATAGAAGAATAGATAGGTTGAGTAAACACAATGAACAATTGTTATCCGACCGATAGCGGACCTCTTATTGAATTACAATCTCTTTAATGGTAAGACAGATTCCTTTCTCAGATTTCTGTCACGCTTCATGCTTTTAAGCACCATTTGGTTTTCTTGTGCAACTCTTCGTAGAGCAAACATCTGATGCTTTCTTCGTTATACCTTTCTATGGCAAAACGTGCGATTGCAATATTTCTCCAAGGGAATTGTACCATTGTATGAGTCACGATTGGGCCGTCAATATCAGCCATTTTCTGTACACAATATTTTTGGAGAAGCGAGCCAACAGTTTTCACATTATGACATCATGCCCTTACGCAGACGAGACGGATCGTTATCAAATCACATTGTCAGTCAAACATCCTGGCGCTGACTCTTGATGACGCATCAGATAAGATGTAAAAGGTTCTATAACCAGATTTGGGATAAAAGAAATCATGAAATTGAGGAGGGAAGGGGGTGGGTTAGAGGTGGTTAATACATGAATAAAATTAGGATATGTGTACAGAAAAAAAAAATTCTTTGCCATTCAAATTTGAAATTTAATTGTCGCTCGAAACATACTAATATCAAAATTTTGGAAAATAGAAATACGCTTGATGTAAAATTAATTTTACTTAATAATGGAACCTATCCGTTCTGATAATAAGGAATGCAAGCTTTCTTCGCAAGCATTCACTTTAGTATTAAATGTTGGTATGCTACAAAATGAAATTGCTGAATGTGAAATAAGACAGAAAAAAACCCCCTACAAATCAAACTATGAGGCATTTTAATTTAATACTATATCAAACAATGTGGTGTGCTACTGTTGAGTAAATTGCAGGAAAATGTAACATAAAAGAATTAGGATTACTCAACTATAAAGACAGAACAATAGACGTGAGGATATCAAACGTGAAGATACTACCTTTAGGATGCTATGCCTCGAACAGATGCATGTGCGTCGGGGCGTTCAAATAGCTCGTGCTGGAACTCAGTTCCTCGAGCATATATGCGACACAAAAGACGTCATTGTAAAAGGAAGTGGTTCGATTTCCGGGACAAGCGTTCTACTTAATTCCATTGCCCGTCCCTTTTCAGCTACTACTACGAACAAAAGAATAAAAGTAATTAAGCTCCCTTAGGTTTGTGCGATGTACGGTACTGATTTTTTAAAGCAGTAATTAGAAGTTCATGAAATGATTTTGTGTGTAGTTTTTTTTTTCAAACGATTCTGATTTTAGACTTACTTGGGTTTCCACACTAAGGCAAAAGAAAATGATAGCTTTCTGTCACGACTTATAGTTCCTGAGAAAATACAACCTACGTCAAATGAATGTTAATTGATTTCGTAAATGTTCACAAATGTAACACAAATTTGGAAAAGCAACGGTTATGACTTACTCAAAAGGTTCTCGTTCCTTAAATCCAAAGATCAACTCAAACAATGGCAAATCACTCTTTCCCCCAAAAGAACACCGTATCAAATCGATAGAGATGAAAAAAAAAACCCAATAAAACAACAGAAGTTTTCAAAAATTAAAAAAAATACAAAAAACAAAACACCAACAACAAAAACAAGAACCCAACAAAAAATAAAAACAAAATAGAAACACCATCTTCAACAATAAAAAAAAATCATCAACTGAGTAAAGAACTCGGAACAGAAGACGACAAAATAGAAAAGAAAGATAAAAAGAAAGAAACAAACAAAATGAAAATGAACCCAAACCCCGAAAACAAGGCAAACAACCCTACAACGAACCAAAAGAAAAGAGATAACAGAAAAGAAATTCCCAGCAAAAAAAAAAAGAAGAAACACCAAAAAACAAAAAACAAAACAAGAACAACAAAAACAACAGCAAACAAGAAAAAATATCCAACAGAAAACGTAACAAAGCGAACGAACAAATTATTGACTCCAACACAACAACCCAAATAAAAGCAAACGCACAGTAAGTAAGTAAGGTTAGTCCCGTACCTATAACTGAGTATAGGGGAATTAGGGGTAGAGGCCTAATCATACTAGGCATACGGCATAATGTGGTAGTTTGCCATTGCTTTTCACGCCGACTTTACTTCCGCCAAGCCTAGAAAGACCGAGCTGCCCATTTATACTGCTGGGTGAACAGGGGGCCCCGAAAAAACCCACTGCCCGAATGGGGATCGAACTCGGGCCAACTCGCATGGCAGTCAGCCGCTCTACCAACTGAGCTACCGGGCCACCTGCAAACTGCAATCCCCCACCCTCTACCCCAAACCACACACAAACACACACACACACACACACAAAGAGAATGGAGTGAAAAATTAAGAACAAAAGCACGACAGCAGCTCCCCACCCCACACTTATCTAACCTTTCTTCTCTAACCTCATCACACAAGCACGCACACACACACACATACACACGCATGAACTCACACGATACATGCATCCAACGAAGAAGTTGCCGTGGCAAATGCCTTGCCTCCGTTTATCTTGTCCAGCTCATCGTCTTCAGTATAACACCCTTCAAATCTTCCCTATATTTTACCATTACCTTCACCTCAGGCTGCGTGCATCCATTGTCAGATGTAACTCTTCACCGGCGCTTTCCAATAGTCTCTGTTTTTATATCGTCTTCCCATCTTTTCTGTGGTTTTCCTCTTTCTCCTTTACCTCTCTTTGGTTTCCATTCAGTGTATATTCTACTCCATATATTATCTTCTCTTTTTGTGTGGCAGCGTGGTTGTGAGGTCAAGGCGTTGGACTTGTAACCGCGAGATTTTGAGCTCGAGGCCAGCCTCGCAGTGGCGCTGTTTAGTCCTTGGGAAAGGTTATTTACATACATTTCCTCAACACTCATATCAGGTGTTATTGAAGACCAGACCATAGGCAGAGGAGGATCTTGTCAGTATGCTAGAGCAAGCGCTCCTATAAAAAGGCTGCATCTCAGTATACTCCACATGGAGTTGAGGAGGAATCTGGTTGGGAAAGGGCTGTCGGGGAACATATGTAAAGCGCTTTGAGCATATTTAGTGGATTTAGCCTCATGTCCCGCCCATTTCCAGTTGTGTTTTAATGTGCATCTTTAAATATCACCAATATCTTTAAATATCACCAACTTTTTGTTGTTGTCGTATCCCTCCACATGGTATTCTATCACTGATTTTAGTCAACACCATTTTTCTTTCCATGGTGATATACCTTGTTTTTGGTTAGCTGAGGATGTTATTTTTAATAGACCATGTCTGATAGCCATATGTTAGTGTTGCAAT
>JAOYNN010143149.1:0-11295 GCA_025770095.1 Goniobranchus kuniei | reverse complement strand
ATCGCTTTACTCTCGCTGTTGACATGCTATCAAGCGGACGGAGAGAAGGGTTCTAAGGCCGGTCCTAGCGTGGCCCTGTAGCTCTGTAACTGGCCTGATCTAACTTGCATCATATCGAAAAGGCTATTTTTGTTCCGGAAAAGAAGCGTCACTATGTAAGCCGTCTGGGTCACTCTAATGTCAGCCAGCTGACTTGGCGTTTCAGACGGCCTATCCAACACTGTCTTAAAACACGTCTCGCATAGCTCGTGTAGGCACTGCTTCCAACAAGCACTGTCAATAAGTAAGTAACATCAGTAGCTTTATTTCGACTCTTGATCTAGTATAGATATTTACTTTTGACCTCAAAATGCACGGTTCATGTAGATCTAGATCTAGATATCAGAGGCGGATGTAGGTGGTCCATTTTCTTTGTTTTTTTTAAATTACCGGAAACGGAGAGTGCCACGATGGAAGGCCAAAAATAGCACCTGTGCTGACACAGCACCTAAAACCAGTTGGGTCGTACAGACCAATACAGACACTATTCTTTACTAGGGCTGGGCTGACGTGCTTGATAGACACGCGGTTTAAGCCGGTCCTAGCGTGGCTCCGTAGCTCTGTAACTCGTCTATCTTGCATGCGCGTCAGCCCAGCCCTACTATAGGATAGTGTCTGTATGGTCTGTACGACCTAGTTATTTCTAGGTATTGTGTCATCACATGTGCTTTTTCAGCCTTCCATCGTGGTTCTTTCCGTTTCCGGTACTTGAAAAAACCCAAAATGAACCCATTTATTTACTTCTTGACAGTGTTTGTTGGAAGCAGTGTGAACCGGTAATAAAAACCATCGAATCGAGCGTCTGACACAAGCTCTGGGAGACGTGTTTTACGACAATGTTGGATATGCCGTCTGACACGCCAAGTCAGCTAGCTGACATTATCGTGACTCATATAGTGCACATAGCGACGCTGCTTTTCCGGACAAAAAATGCGTGTTCGATAACATGATGCGAGTTATGTCAAGCCAGTTACAGAGCTACAGAGCCACGCTAGGACCGGCCTAATTACACAGCTACAGAGCCACGCTAGGACCGGCCTAATTACACAGCTACAGACCACGCTAGGACCCGCCTAATTACACAGCTACAGAGCCGAGCTAGGACCGGACTTCCTTGGTAACTTTGATCAACGACATTGCTGAGTAGTGCAATGTTTTCTGAAGCGACAAAATACATGACTCTCCACATGTTTTTTTTTTCATTGAAGAATAAGAAATAAAGGACAATATTTCAAAAGTCTGCCTTTACACCACCATAATAGGATATGGCTTATTTTTCCAATATCAACAAAAACATCACAAAATTTCCGTTCATATAATATAATCAATGTGCTCTATTTGATTATACTAAAAATAAATTATATATCAGTTATTGTGCTTCTTTGAAAATGTGGCGTTTTTTGTGGGGGAGAGGGGAGGGAGCAACATGTATTTCGACACTTTTTAATGTTTTTTGTTTCTTCCGATAGAATATTTAATTTTTCCTATTACTTTCCACTACTAGAAACAATGTTAATGATTTAGCTCTCCCATAGTACCTTTTCTTTCTATTTGGTTTAATTGGATACACAATCAATACTTTTATAACCGTGAAGTTGATTTTTGCAGACGTTATGTTTTTGACTGGGTGTTGTACTGTCATCAGTGTAATGTTTATTTTTGAAATTGCCTAGCTTGTTGTCCCATATCTCAAGGTACTTGACTGCAGGTTACTGCAGCATCAGGTGGAAGTATATTTTGTTCCATAATCTTACACAGTTTGAGAAAGAAATGAATGTAAGAGTCTTGGCTAAGGGGCGCTGTAGCTCACTGGCAGAGCGTTGCCCTGTGGACCGAGAGGCAGCAGGTTCGATTGTCACTATGGACACAAGTATTTTTTCCTTAAGCAAGAATATGTACGTCTGTTGCTTCACTCGACCCAGGTGAAAATGGGTACAGCTTTGGCTGGAAAAGTACTTCGCAATAGACTAGCATCCTAGTCTGAGAGTGATAGATAAAGTTTGTCATTGTCCGCTTCATGCTATAGAAACCGGCATAAGCTCCGGCCCTATGAGCCTATCTTGCTCGAAAAGGAATATTTTTTTTTTAGGCTAAGGCTTTTAGATGCTGATGCAGTGTAAGTTTGATTGCCTGACTGCCTAGCTATATGACCGCTTGATTTAACCTGCCACTGATAGATATGACCACTACATCTTTATCGCAAAGTATCTGTACTTGTAGTCCTTAAAACATCACATTATTCATCTGACTATTTTGAAATACGATGGCTATTATGTAAAATCAATATTTGTATGCATGAAGCAAATGGAAAAAATAATCATGTGCTCTATAAAACCTTACACGGACTTCATACACTCGAGTAGAAGGATCTGGGATGTGATTTATCAGAATTTGTTATAAGTACCATTCTTCACTATTCCTATCAGAAAGGTCAGTCTTTGAAACGTTTTATTAATCATAATTTCATTATCTCAATCTAATGTGGTTGCATTCGTTGCACAATACAATGTTCAAAATTCTTTTTTTCTCCCCTGTTTGATTTGATAAAAGTTGTAGACAAATTTGTTATGCAACTGGGCTTACAGTATTACAATTTATCAAATGTTCCGTTTGGGTTTTGACCTAAACTACGAGATATGATTTTGAACATTCTGCATTGAGTATAAATTCATTTGCTAATTATACTGAGTTTTGCGTCATGTCATGACGTCGTTTTAGATTGCCCTGTAATCGCTTACCTGCCTATTATTTTTCTACCGTCTTTCATAAACGTGAATTTGTATTTTCTTTCATGCAATGTATTGAATTGGTTAATTGTATGGTTGTTACCATACGACTATTATGGTGCTAATAGTATATGGTGATGCTTCATAAATGTACCTTGACAATATCTTTTTTTCTCTTCTCTCAAGCAACGATCTTATCTAACAACGGACGAGGCCAAAGATATACTCTATGACAAAGAAACCTGGGGAAAGTACAAGGAAGCTCTCATGAAAAGACTTATTGAAAGCCTTCCCAGGTCAGTTACCATCTCCTGAATTTCTGTTCTTTCCTTTTACTACAGTAAATAATTTTAACTCTGTCACTGTCAAAATTCGTTTACTTGATGTGACTAAAAATTTTAACGTTAGAATATTTCTTTTAAACAGATATAATTCGATCTTTTTTGATGGACAAAACTACCCCCTGCATCTTAAGAGCTTCAATTATTCAAAATCGTTTTTCCTTGGAAATGATCATCATGGTAAACCTGTTATACATTTCTGTCTTCATCAGTATGCACGATGCTCTCAAGAAAACGTGAAAACAAGGCAAGTAACACAGAAACTAAAGACCAGAAGAAAGACTTATGGCCTCATGTTGACGGCGGTTTGGGGAATAACTTGCACGTCCCTTAAATACCTGGTCGGTCTGCATAAGCAGATTTAATGATGGGAATTTACGGTCTCGAATTCGGTTACTGGGTGGATTGAACTTAATTTCAAAGTGACTTTCTAACAAACAAAAAATGCTGTCCACTGATGATAACCAATTTAAACAACGCCTATTGATGCTAATCTTTTTCATAGAATAACATAATTTTCAATCATCGACGTTGAATTCTGTGCAAAAATAGTCTGTCACCTTCATCACATATAAATCTGAAAAACAATGACTGATTATTTTTGCCCAAAGCATTTTGTAAAAAAGAAATATTGTTGTATAAGATTTATAACGAGTAATCTTTATTTTCCTGTGTCAGATTTGCCTCTATGTTTCTTGATAAATGTTTTATTGTTTTGTTTTGTAAAGTCAGTATGCAATTGATAGTCTATGTTTTACAATACCCCAGCCAGTATCGTCTGTCCCATGATCTGAACAATGCTTAATATTTCAAGCAGTAAATCCATTGATCAAATTATCATACAGATGTGTTTTTATCATTGATTATAATGAATCATTAAATTATGGCTTATTTTTTATATTGTATTTAATACGGACGAAGTAGGAAGAGGCATCTTTTACCAAATGGCTTGTCAATGTGTCATGTGAAAGTGATAGCGTGCTTTTACTATTATGTAGACACAAAACACGGAGTTCTATTTGTCACTCCACAATATAAAATACATTCACAAACATGGAAAGAAAACAATAGGAAGGAAATCGCCAAACAAATCGAATACATTTGCAAATCAAAAGAATACACCATAGTTTATTGAAATTATTGTGTGGTTATTAAGTAAGTCATGGTATTAATGTAATTTATGTATAACGATATACAGTAATGTGTAAAAGTAACGCAATATTCATTCAATAGACTCATACTTCCGTTCATATCTTTTCAGTTTTAAATTGCTTCCCATTAATCTAAGATTAATTTTGGACATTTTGCCACCTCAATCAGTTAAATACTTCCAAATCCTGCAATTACACAGACATCCATAAATTAGCGGTTAGAAATTGCATTTCGCAAAAGGGAACAAGAGAACAAATTCTATTGTTTGAGATAAAGAAGATTGATATGCACATCGGTGCGGTTCATAATGATGCAGAAAACACATGGCTTTATAGGAGATGTACTTTTAGCTTTAGTGTATTTTCCTTTAAATCTCTTTTAGCAAAGCATTTTTCTTACAACAATTAAAAAAGAAATTCACAACAATTCAATGCATCGACTAAGAACCTCCATTAAGGTGTCAGAAAGTGCGTAATGAGGTATACTTCCTACATGTATATTAAATTTTTGTCTTTGAAGCAATGTCCAAGCTATTGTTATGCAAATGAATGTTGCGTTACTTTTGCGCATTACTGTAATATAAATGTCAAAAGAGTATAAACGATCGATGTATATTTTAGTTCTCGTGTAGTCTAATAGCACACAACTCGCCCACGGAATACAAAGACCGTGCTTCCAACCATGATAAGAACCAAGTTCTGAAAAAAACCACCCAAAAGCAAATCGAGTTCCATATTTTGCCTTTAATCCCGTTGTAGATAGGATTTCAGTGTTTAGTTCTATAGGAGATGAGTGATAAGCTCTTAGGTTCCTTGTGCAAGTTGGGTATGTAAAAGAACCCTTGGAAGCAGATTGAAACCCTAGTAGCGCAGGCCAAAAGGCCGACAAGGGGGCAAATCAATCTCCACCCTTCCTTCATTCCATATCCCATTTCACAGGGTGATAATTGGTTAGCAAAACAACAAGTTGAAAAATGATCGAAAAAAAAAAGTGAAAGATAAATTGATGATTAATTTGCAGGATAATGAATCCATATTTACTTTATTACCAGTATATTTCATCACAGAATACAGTGCAGGTAGATTTAGTACTTAAAATACTTATCGTATTTCCCAGGTTAAACGGGTACGCAGTGAATCTTAGAAGAATCACACCAGTAGTCTACATACCAGCAGTGAACGTGTAAAGAATAGAGATGCATTTGGGGAAGTTTATTGGCACAAGTGCAAAGTAGAGGTAAATGGCTGACAAGCTTTTCTTAGAAAAAGTTCTGTCCCTAGGACTTCCATTTTGCATTCACTTGGTGATACAGCTCAAACTAATATGTATGTATGTGTGTATGTATGTATGTATGTATGTATGTATGTATGTATGTATGTATGTATGTATGTTGGAAGGATGAATGGATGTATGTATTGATGGAATCATGATGTAATGTATATTATACATTATATATGCCCGTGAATGGACATTTGTAATGATGGACACTTTTGTAGCGCACGCAGTTCCCATTTCCAAATTGCCTCTGGGTACCCTTCAATGAGCAACAATCTTTCAAAATGCATTTTCTCAAGTCATGACCCCAATTGTCTATACAAATGAAGCGCTTACGAAGGCAGGTTGATAGATAATTTCAGTTTGGTTATAACTCTTTTGTTTTTAATTTCACACTCATTAATGACGTATCAAAATCTGAAAAAACCTCCAGCTACATGTCTTTACGTTGTCACCATCGCAAGCTACACAGAGCACTAGAGTTGGCACCCTTAGTCAGCTAAGAATTCCCGTGACTGTTCCCCGCACCGTCGGCGAACATCTTCCGCTATTTCTATACCACTATCGTAATAACTTCCTTTCAGATACTATTTGAGCCGGAGGTGGGGGTGGGAGGGATGAGGTGGGGGAAGAAATAATCAGATGGGGCAAGATCCGGACAGTATGCAGAAAGCTGTATGGTAAGATGTTTCAACTGCATTTTGGCATCTTGAGTTGGCGACTACTCAAGTGTCTTGAGACCCACTGAGCAGGGACTTTTCGGTAGCCCAGGTGAGATGCCACAATATGATGTGACTCGTTTGACCTTTCGGTTTGACCCAATCAATATAAAGCCATCTGCTTCTTGATGACTCGTAATGTATGCAGAAAGTTGCCTAAAGTGCATGGACCTTGCGATCATGCATATTTGACCCTGTGCGGTCTTCTGTTCTAAAATTTCTCACCCATTTTACCAGCTGCACCATCAGAAATACACATATTCCAATAAACATACTTCATTCTTTTATGGATATTTGTAGAAGAGCATCCTTTAGCTGTGAGAAATTCGTAAACAGAGCGCTGTTTGACGAGAAAGTCGCTCAAAGTCGGCATTTCCACATGTACCTAGGTGGTTTAGTAGTAGTGTGACGTCACTGAATTGTGAGCACAAATAACGTCAAACAATTTTTGTAGTTTTGTGTGTCTAAAGACAATAATTGGCTTCTCCAGTATCTCTGTGGTGTTTCGAGTTTATGCATAGAAAATGTTTCAAGTTATGGCAAACGGTAATCGGGAATAACTATTTATCAGCCGGCACTGGTAGTAAAATTAGTTATCTACCAATATATTTCTACAATAAATATATCATATTAAGGCATTGGAAATTTCTTGCTGACGTAAGGTCTACGGAGTGGCCTTCCAGACAGAAGACGCGACAGATTACCAGGTACTACATGTATCATAGTGCTTATGTGGAAAGATATTTCATGTAGGGAGAATTTGATTTGTCACTGGTGCTTTTCATCTACAGCTATAATAACCGGTGCAATAATTCAAAGGTCATCTTAAAGCCTAGATCATTAACAACACTGCGACCTTTGAAAATTGACACTTAGCTTTGCTGCTATACAGTCATTTAAAGTTACATTTTTATTCAGCCAGATGTCCCTCAAACACTTTTTATTTTTGATTACCTGTATCTACACACTGTAATAAAAAGAATACACGATACATCGTATCACTGCGTATTATTTGTGGTGTGATATCACACTTTTCTTATTTGATGCTAGGGTACGAATCTTACCTGAATTCATTGTAGACAAGCAGTTTCTTCAAAACCTTTTTAATGAAATGAAATTACCATGAAAAGAGTCCAATTATGATAGAATTTAATGATATTTCACATCGTGATATTGATTGGCACATCATATTGGTGATGAATGTGATAAAAAACATTGGGAAATACAACACAGGGATATAGCTAATGGATTGTCCTAACAGAGAACGATGAAGTCATTACTGCTGCTGTTTCATGGCAAGAATATATATAAAGTGCACTTAATACTCTTTAGTGCTTGTCACTTTTATCACATTAAAAGCCCCCAGATTGTTTCATTTTCTGGACGTTAATTTACATGATGGTGATAAATCTTCACTCGGTGGCAAGTTTCAACATGCATGGCACTCTAGTATTATCAACACATAACAAAAAACCCATCTTTATGTATGCACGTTTTCATAAAAAAAAGACATTGTTAGCAAGTACCATTTTAAATGAACACAAACAAAAACGAGTTACAATGAATGAATTTAGATATTGCTTCTGCTCTGCTGGCTGTTTTTCTTACAGTCACGATTACGAACCAAAACCGAAAATACTTGGATCGGCAGTCCATATTGACATATTAAGTAGAAGGGCGGCAGAATGCCATGTATCCGCCTATCACATTCCGCAAGCTTATCTCACCAATTTCACACCACATTCGGTATAACACGTGTTTTCCTTATTGTTATTAGTCGAGGTTTTTAATATCCCTTTGAAAACCAATTTTCACTTTCATCGCTTGCGTTTACCAGAGGTGCAATGAGTTTTATGGTCTTTTTTAAGTCATTCGATTGAGTCCAGCAAGAAATCCTCTTTAAAAAAAAAATAAAAAAGAACACTTGAATAGCGCTTAATCCCGTTATCACAGGCACTTAACAATAAGAATAAAAGGGTAGAACTATATAGCATAGTGAATTACAATCAGTGCAACAAATAGTTCATGGTTAAAAAAAAAACAAAACCCAAAACCAGAGATATATGGATTTATAATACATTGATAAAATAGTTAAGAGTCTAAGAAGGTGAAATTTTAAACTTCGTTTAAGAGTATCAATGTTTTCTGAACATCTGACATGTCTCAGGAAGGCGTTCCAGAATTGGGATGCCAAAAGAAAAAAAGATTGTTCACGGATTTTTCGAATGATTTTAGGTCTAAAAGTGCATGTTTCTCATATTCAAGCAGTTTTCTCTTAGTACCCTATTTAATTTTCTATTATTTCAGTCCAACTTGTGATTTGCACGAATCATCGCACCTCACAATATTACTCGGCATACTATTTAGGGCATGCAAAGGCCATTCTACCATCAATTGATTAATGCATTTTCAAGGCTATTACTAACGGCAACCTAGGGAGGGGAGGGGATAGGGGACATGTCTACAGTATGTCCTTTGCAACTACATTGTGCTGAGTTTACCAGTGAAGATTTGTAATACAAAAATGTTTCTAGTAAGTATGAATCTAGATCTAGAATTTAGAACATATTATGTGAAAATACATAATAGAAAGTGTTTGGTTTACTCAATAAGATAGTAAACCAGAACAAAACGTATTATAACATTTCAGATAAAAGTCCTTCTTCAGATACGGAGACAAACATGGACAATATGTTAATAAGATAAATTATAAAAATAAATGAAAAAACAAAGGACTGATGTATCAGGCTGCTGCTGATTTTCTTTACTTTTAGCACCTGTTGGCAGCACTGATATTAAACAGTTTTTGAATTATATCAGTGAATATACAAAAACTCAATCATGGGCATTCGCACACCCACAATTCAGAAACATCAATTTATTTGAATTAGGATTATGGTTAGATAAGAAAAAGACATAAAATTTAAAAAAAAAAAATCTTTATCAAAATTGAATTTTCCTGAAGCGGAGTAACACAGCCATACAAAACACAGACAAATGCTTTTAATCCGCTAACAGTCAATGGAACTCAAAGAGTAAACAATAATAACAGGCTAGGCTACCCTATGTCAGCTTGCTATAGATCTCTAGACCTACGATGGCCGATGATTCTACGACAATGACAGATTTCACCTAAGATTTCTTGTACTTATTTATCTGAATGCGATGCAACTGTTAAAAGACGTACCAGAAAATATTGAAGTAAAATCCAGTTAGACTCGATATCTAGTAGTTGGAGTTGATCTGGTAGGCTACGCTTAAATTCTAGATTAGTCTAGATCTAAATCTAAAATTCTAGATCTAGAAAAGATCTCATCTAAAATCTAGATCTAGAGCTAAGTCTGGGCTTAAATAGATGACGACACCGACATTGTCGAGAGCGAAAATTTAGATCTAGATCTAATCGATATCTAAAGTCTAGATAAAGGGTCGTAGCAGAGGTTGAACTTCAAACTTGTTTGCCTGCAAAGTAGGCATATTTACTAATGTTTTGAGCTCTTTATGATTAAGGCCTTCATCATACCACTGTTGGAAAATGGCACTTTTATGTTCTGTGATCTTTATAATCTTAGTTATTGAGATAGCCTAGCCTACCAGCCTCTGACAGCTCCAAGACAGTTGACTTTCTTATCGAATGTTTTTTTTCCCTCAATGTGGCATTTTTACATGTCCTCCCCATTGAAGAGCCCAAAATGTTATCTTCCTCTGAATTTCGCCTGCTCTAAATCTCTATATTATCTAGATCTAGCTTCCTGAAGTTGCTTTGGGGATAACACAGGTCTAAGATTATTGGGTCGTTTCATCTGCTATGCCTAGGCCTAGCAACAAAAAACAAAACAAAACAACAACAACTAAACAAAACAAAACAAAAACCAACAACAAACAAACAAACAACGACAAAAAACAACAACAAAACATAAAACAAAACAAAACAAAAACAAACAAATCCCCATAACAAACAAACAAAACACTTCGGGTGATGACGTACCGGGTGCTATCACCGGAGTAGCGCAGATTACGTGGCGTTGATTATTTTGTCAAAAGTTTAGTAAGGTTGCCTGGGCAGTGTTTAAAAAAAAACAACAAAAAAAAAACAAACAACACAAAACAACAAACAAAAAACAAACAAACAAAAAAAACAAAACGAAAACAAAACGGTAAATCATAAAGCATGTCTTGAAACTGACCCCCTTTTCAACATTAAGCCAGTGTATTCGATGGAGTAGAAGCTCATTTGAATCAAATCTCTACCTTCCTAAAATTTACCTAGCAGCACTGTTCTGGACGGTCTGTGTAGTCGAACGCTGTATAAATTTCCATCTCTAAACGCCATCTTTTTTGCGTTTCCTTGAAATTCATGCAAATCGAGTTCAGGAAACCTCTAGTGCAGCAATGATGCACACCCATAAAAACATTAGTGTAAAGGAAGCTCACTCTAAAGGCACCGCAGATAGGTCATTATTTTACATTTAAGGGCAGTTTAAAATGCGGCAATTTGACAAATAGTCACATATATAAGTATGTATGTATTAACATCAAAGGTAAATGAATTGAGCAATAGTCATGTATTAAAAAGTATAACTGTTTTTAAATCAATGCAATACATCATGCAACATGAATTAACGATTTTTAACAATCTAAAGGCATAGTAAAGCGATTTCATCTTCCAGTTAATTCTTTTTCGTGTTTTCCTGTTTGGCGAAGAGTCGCTTTCGAAACTCATGCGTTTTTGTCCGTTCTTTACATATGGATTCAATCCGTTAAATGGATCAGTTCTAAACCATGAAACAATATTTCTCTTGTTTTCAACATCACTCAATCTTGTTTCAGTTTTTTCCCCAGCCAGGGAACTTGCTCACTTTTCAATGCGATTATATATTACTATGTGAATTAATCCTTTACATCATGTGAAACGATTCAACATAGCGCTTCATTCCAAAGAGCTGATAATTTGAGAGAGTACTGAAGTACACGTTAGCGTATCAGAAAATCAGTGATGAATGTATCATCATCAATGAGAGGTGTAAAGTATGAGGTACCCAT
>JAOYNN010143038.1:0-11295 GCA_025770095.1 Goniobranchus kuniei | reverse complement strand
GTAGTAGTAGTAGTAGTAGTAGTAGTAGTAGTAGTAGTAGTAGTAGTAGTAGTAGTAGTAGTAGTAGTAGTGTCTTAGGGGAACGATATTTCTTCGACCAGGCTCAATCAATTATAATCTATTCATTAAATTATTTGTGCTATTCCAAGAGAAGAAATTTCTATGAAAGAGCAGAATATATATAATTAATTTCTACAAGTCGATTTTCTGTGATGATTTCACGTTCCAATTTATTCAGCTCTAGGCGGAGTTTCTATGAGCATGTTGGTTGGATTTAATTCATACGAATCTGATTGTCTATTTCTTCCATCGTATTATTGTCTAATGGGACCAGGACGAATCCTGAAAATCTCTCTTCTCCATCGTATGGTTTCCAGCAGATTACATGCGAACTGAGGATTGGATTTTCCAGTGTATCTTATGCCTGACACCATGTTTCATAGCATCAAGTCATCATGACTTTAAGAGAAATATAGGGAGCCATAATTTCATAATGATTCAATTTCCTCGTGACAATCGAGATGTAATTTGAATTATATCAGAAGCAGTTACCTGAGAAAAGATTGATAAATATTATCTATTCTCTGAATCTGAATTCCAGGATGAGAACACATAAATATAAATATAATAAAGTTAGTCCTGAACCCATGACTGTGTATAGGGGAATTAGGGGTAGAGCCCTACTTATACTAGGCATAGGGCATAATTTGGCAGTTAGCCATTGCTTTCCACGCCGATTTTACTTCCGCCAAACCTAGAAAGACCTAGCTACATATTTATACTGCTGGGTGAACAGGGGGCCCCGAAAAAAAATCACTGCCCGGCTGGGGTTCGAACTCGGGCCACCTCGCATGGCAGTCAGCCGCTCTACAAACTGAGGAATGATTCTTCTGCTTCTGCCTGTAAACCACAATTTCCTCTTGAAAGATGTACCTGGTTATGAGCTATGTGAATTTCTAAAAAAAAAATGAGACAGCCGGTATCTAAGTTTTACATGCACAATTCTTTGGAAAAACTTTTGCTATGGTCATGATACAAATGTAAGGTTGTAAGTGAATGTCAAGCTTTGTAAAACTTTTGAAACAGCAGGAACTGTCTTCTGATATACAAGTATGTATTTTTACATTAAAGATAAAACATCCCTTGCTTTTTGTTTCAATTCTAATAGCTCATCCTTAATTTTATCCAGATCATCATCATAATGGCCTATCCTTGTTGGACGCAGCCTCCTGAATGACTGTACAGAACCCCTCTCTGTCACTGGCCCGTCGCCAGATATAGAAAAATTTTAGGTTCATATTTTGGTTCAAAAATCATTGTACTAAAAATTATTAGAAGATGCAAAAAATGAGTGCAGGTGATCTTGAGATTGTAATACGATTTTCCTCTTTAATACTTGGCCTTTTCAGGGTGAAATTCAGTGTTTTTTTATCTGTCATACCATATTTGGTGTACATACAATGTCTTCTGTTTGAGAAATTAGTTTGAAATAGATCAATTGTATCTGGATCTAAATTACATTCCAAAACTTAGAAATATAATTTTTGTTACCAAAAGAATTGGCATTTTCATTGATATTATCCATTGTTCGCAAGTTGACAGATAAATAGATCATGTGACCTAGATCTAGATTTAGTTAGGCTTTGCAGATTTGGCTTCCCACAAAGGAAAATAAAACTGAGTCCATTTACTATAAACTTCCTTATGATGAAATCTCACTTAAGATAAACCATACATCTAGTACCATTTTTCCCCTAATCAAAGTCCAGTTTAAATGAATGTGAATCACCCTCCCTCCACTTAAAATAAACTTTTCTTTGTCAACTTGACCTCCATGTACAAGATGGCTGTGGATGTGTGGGTCTTACGCACCGGTAAGGCATTTTCTCACTGGGATTCTTCCTCAACTCCCATCCTTTGTCCGCTGTTTTCTTCCTTTGTGGGAAGTCAAGTTTGTAAAGCCTAACTAAATCTAGATCTAGGTCACATGATCTATTTATCTGTCAACTTGCAAACAGTGGGTAATATCAATGAAATGCATTGAAATATGTTTTCTTTGGTGTAAACCAACATACCACAATTTCAAAAGGATAAACCTGAAATATTATAGCATCCACACAATTTATGTATATTTCACTGTAATTTGTTGGGTTTCAGCCAGTGCAACAACATTTTACACTTCTTACACTGCCTACTTTTCTCGTGAATGTCTAAAATGATGGACATGTTGGAGACTTTTCTTTTCTATTTTAGATTACTCCTAGTAAAGTATCTACACTGACTCGTCTGAATGTGGAGTAAGACAGCTTCTACTTTCATTGAAAGGTATCAAGGCAATGGCTGATTCAACATTAACCTTATTGAAACCATTAGTTATGTTCTTCTGCTTTCACCTTATTTGACTCAGGGACAATGATCAAAAGTAATTTTGTGCCAGTTGACTATTAATCTTATTCCTCTGCATCTCCAATCCTTCTTCGAGTCATGCATGTACTGAGCAGCATAGAGCCTTTTCCTGATTTTGTTCCATTTGACTTATTCAGTGCTATGCACAATACTGTAGTAGATTATCTTTAGAATATTTTCGTCTTAATCTTGTGTATAAACCTGTTTTCTGTCTCATACTGTGCAACAAAGAGCATCTATGTCTCTGGAGGGTAACACAAAAATTGGTCTAATAGTTCTGATCCCTAAGCTCCCCTACCTAGAAAAAATGGATAAGTGGGATGATAGTGCTTGGTTAACTGTGATGTTGGCAGATGGTTAGGGGATGAGTGGGTGTGGGTGTGAGGTAACCTGTATAATGAGTAATGAATATATTGTTTCAAAGGCTCTCTTGAATTTGAATAGGGAATCCTTGCCATTCATAATCATTGTATTGACATTCAATGAATTGCAAGAGAGTTGTGGCTGTAGTGATGATAGAAATGTTCTTTTATTACCGCAATGTTTTTCATGACATTTTGAATACAACCCGAAGAAAGGGTATGTTTAAAGCTAAACTTAAAGCAATCATAGGTCCATCTTCTTTCAAACTCTCAATTACACAACAAATCATTAAAATTGTATCTCTAGGGTCTTTTTCAGAATGAATGAAGCAAGTGCAGTCTGCACATAAAGTAAGTAACAATGCTTTACTCATTGTTTACTATAACCCTGGCAGTGTTACAATAATAAACATAGGCATGGTCTATGAGTGACATTTCTTGTTTTTAGGCTGATTTGTAGTATTAACCATTTTTTCTTTTCAGGAAAGTAGGTAATTCTATAAAAAGTTATCAATGTATGAATATGGATATTAATGCCTATATATCTATGTGAAATTCTGTATGTCAGTGCTAGAGGAGGTAATAAATATAATTGAATAAATATCACTGTCATGTATCATGATGATTTATTAACCTTACCTCAAAGACATAGAAAACCTTTCTTCTATGTTACAAAGAAACACTGAAAAATTTGCGTGACCTTCTTACAAAATCCACTAATGCATTAGAATTAAATGCAGAGCTTTAAAAAGTTCTTATTTCTAAAAACAAACTATCTGACATCACATCAGAACCCAAAATAATAAGAGAAAAAGAAATAAATGTCATAGAAAAGAGATCAACAAAAGTGAGATTGTTTGATCAGATTACAATATAGCAAGGTACATTTATTCACAACATCATCAAATCAATGATAAAATGCTTAACACATATATGACAATGTAACCAATTTATGAATTTGGTGTCATCCTTCCACAATGAAATAATAAAAAAAAAAAATTTCTAAAGTGTTCTTCTATGTCACTTTTAAAATACATTTCATTGTCTTCTTTTCAGTTCAGTAATCTCATCCCAACATTGCACAGAAAACTAAACTCAAGACTGCCACATCATGCTCACACTAATTCAACATACTCTTCACACTTCTCATACTCTGTCATTTGCAATGAATTGTATTGTTCTAGTTTTTATATACATAAGAATATTGTTAAAACTGATAATAGTGCTTATACTGGGGAATGAAACTGTATAAGAGTTGTGAGTATACAATAACATAAATGAAACTACAATCACAACTTTAACAGCAATGGTTTTGATTTTTTTCTTGTGGAGAGGGAAGAGGAGGCTGTTTAATTTTTCAAATAATTGGAAAAGGTCTGCTAAAATTTTCTTTTCCTGTCTGTTTCTTAAGTTTTGGGTTTTTGATAGTCTGAGGGAATGTAGGCAGAAAAAGAAGTCAACAAAACAGCAAGATAGAGGAAGCGAAGGATGAGGGTGACAAACACCAAATTATGGGCCAAGATATTGCAGTCAATCAATGCAATGAATGATAATCACAGTACTTGGAAAGGATAACTCAATGCAATTCAATCAACAAATTGAGCACTTTACTTCCGCACTCCTTTGTCAGTAAGCAAAGATGATATCAATGCAATTATAGCAAATTTCAACAAGTGGAATAAATTTTTATTACCATAAAATCTTATACAGGGTGTATATTTGGAATGCAACCCATGGGACCAATTTAGTCCATTCACTGGGCTACAGGGCATGGCATACTGATCACTTTCCTCTGCTGAACGTCTAAGTATTCAGAATAGGATGTGATTCCATGTGGATGTTCAAAGAAGATGCAAAGAGTACGCTTCCTATTTCTTGAGTGCAGTATGCTTATTGAACAGTCTATGGGTTGCATTGCTAAATATATACCCAGTACTTAAATTCACTACACATAAAGAAGTATTAGGTATAAAGTATTGTTCAATGATAAAATTAAAATAGAAAGGAATGAAAATGAAATAATAATACTTCAGTTAAATCTAAGTATGAAAATGAAAATAAACAGTTGCAACATGTGCACTAACAAAACAGACTACAGTTCCATTTATTTTTGTACAAATTAATTAATCTCTGTAATATTATGGCCATAGATTTTACTCCTAATATCATAATATTCTTGAGAAGCAACAAAGTGAGTCAATTTCAGTTTAATTTCACATTATTGCCAAATAGGTGCCTCTAGTCTAAATTGCTTTTCTCAGTTTTTATCCTTGTGCCCTCTACTGCAAGTTAATGAATAATAAAAATTATTTAATCTATCGTAGTCTATGAGTTCACATCACTGACTTGAAAGAGGTACTGTGAGCCAATGACTAGTACATAGTAAATGTTTGTATGTAAATGTAGGTGACATACTGAATACAATAATGTATACCCAATGGACCTTGCCTTGTCTGAAATATCTATCATGGGCACTGTCCCTGAGAGCCCTTGGCAGCTCGACATGAAAACTGACAATCTCTCACCATCTTGTCCTTGATGGCGAGTCGCAAAAAAGCTGTGATCTTTTCTAGCTGCCCATGGTCCCCGAGGTTAGGCAGGGAGCTTAACTCTTACTACCGAAAGCAGCAGACAAACCCATATTTGGATTATAAATTTTCTTTGCATTAATGTAAAGTAAAGATAGTCCCATACCCATGACTGAGTGTAGGGGTATAAGGGGTACAGCTCTAATTATACTTGGCATACGGCATAATATGGTAGTTTGCCATTGCTTTCCACGCCGACTTTACTTTCGCCAAGTCTAGAAAGATCTAGCTACCGATTTATACTGCTGAGTGAAAAAAATCCACTGCCCAGCTGGGTTTGAACTCGGGCCACCTCGCATGGCAGTCAACCAATCTACCAACTGATCTACCGGGCCACCTTCTTTGCATTAACAAGTTATAAAAAACTTGTTATAAAAAAAAGACACAAAAATTAAAACAAAATCACAAAGGATGTACAATTAAGACAGATATTAATTTTTTTTATGGATTAACTTTTAAAGCCCTGGACATCAAAATAAATAAAGTTTAACAGCATGGAAATGCATGCTGGGAAGTGCTACTGTTTTCATGTAAAGGGCCAATGATGAAAACTGTCAAAAATCTTCTTTTTTTTTTTTTTGCATTTCTTATTAATTCAGACTCAGACAAAACAAAGAGGAGACTAAAATTTGGAAACAGTAAAGATATTTGATGAAATTAGAGTCGTATTAAAATGTTTTAAATGGCCTACAATGCAAAATAACCCTGTAGTTTATTGCCATTGCACTTAACCTATGTTACTAGCCAGAGGCATTACTGGCAGTTTCAAATAAAAACTGTGGAGTGGTAATGTTACAAACCTTTCTGGGATGCCCACTGTAGAACAAAAAGTCTTCTAAAAAGACCAGAACGTTTAAGACATCTTGACAAGAAGCAGGGTCTCTTGAGCTGTCAAGGCCAAAGCAAAGAAAATGAGATTGCCTCTTTGAAAATAAAACTAAAGGTCAGAAGTGCATAACGATATCAATTGCTGTCAATACAAGAACAAGAACAAAATGAATCGAAAGTTGAAAAAACAAAAACAAAGCAATAATGCAATGTGCAGTAATGTTTGTAAAATAAAATGGCAAAATTTTTTGGGATTGAAAGAATTTAAGTTCTGATGATCTAGTTTAGTTTGTTGTTCATATGAGAGAATCAAGTCAATTTAAAGTTATCTGTTTTTCACCACAACAAATATTAATTAAGTACGAGCACTTAATTCTTACTATTTTTAACAATAACATTTTCAGGTCAATTTGGATTCAGAGCCCACACCTTATGATGAGAGAACAAAAATACTTCTCATACTGCCACTTGAATACTAAGTAAAAGACAGATCATTTTCTGATAAATATAAGTTGAATGTTATATGTCAATTTAAACTTTCATGGTATGTGGACTGCTGAATTGAGGTTTGTTCTAGAAAATAAGGCGAGCGAATGTATCTCAGTTTTCATGTGTGCCAGTAGCAAAATAAGATACCAACATTTCTCTTATTAAGTCCATCACTTTTCAACAGCAGTAAGGCACACACAGATACAGCCCAAACAAGCACCAACAAAAATTTATCTCCGCTCTACCTGTACACCATATTTATTGAAAATATATATCATATAATGAATTATACTTAAGAGTCCTTTACAAAGTGAATTTCCTCATAAGCAGGAAAAGAGCTTGAATTTATGGCAAGTTTCTTAAAGTTGTCACCACTGTCCTTCACTGGGAAAACTGTGCTCGGAACTCCTCAAATATGAAAGATGGGATAAAGGACTCTACCAACTGGAAAATACAAAAAGATGGATATTAAATTTTCATAACAGACAAACTTAAGTTTCACTACCTTATACAGAAATGAAAGGCACAATTTAAGATTGAAGAAAACTGGACCTAGACCCTTGAAAACCGTGACTTTCACTTGTAAAACACACAAAAAAAAGACACAAAAATTAAAACAAAATCACAAAGGATGTACAATTAAGACAGATATTAATTTTTTTTATGGATTAACTTTTAAAGCCCTGGACATCAAAATAAATAAAGTTTAACAGCATGGAAATGCATGCTGGGAAGTGCTACTGTTTTCATGTAAAGGGCCAATGATGAAAACTGTCAAAAATCTTCTTTTTTTTTTTTTTGCATTTCTTATTAATTCAGACTCAGACAAAACAAAGAGGAGACTAAAATTTGGAAACAGTAAAGATATTTGATGAAATTAGAGTCGTATTAAAATGTTTTAAATGGCCTACAATGCAAAATAACCCTGTAGTTTATTGCCATTGCACTTAACCTATGTTACTAGCCAGAGGCATTACTGGCAGTTTCAAATAAAAACTGTGGAGTGGTAATGTTACAAACCTTTCTGGGATGCCCACTGTAGAACAAAAAGTCTTCTAAAAAGACCAGAACGTTTAAGACATCTTGACAAGAAGCAGGGTCTCTTGAGCTGTCAAGGCCAAAGCAAAGAAAATGAGATTGCCTCTTTGAAAATAAAACTAAAGGTCAGAAGTGCATAACGATATCAATTGCTGTCAATACAAGACATAACAAATATGCAGAAGTGTACATATAATAATAAGTAACCTATCTTACTAAAGTCAGTACATTTGTTCAGCAACGTAATTTGGACGCCAGAGCAGTTATATTTACTCTTTTTGCAGAAGTGTACATATAATAATAAGTAACCTATCTTACTAATCAAGGTACATTTGTTCAGCAATGTAATTTGGACGCCAAAGCAATTACATTTACTCTCAAGATGAAACACATTTTTTTCTGTATATATAATTTTAAAAGATATTTTCTGCTAAAAATTCCTCTGACCTTATCCGTATATCACATGAGTTTCCTTGCATTTTCTAAAGACATAAAGAGAGTTTGTTTGTTTGTTTTTAAGAAAACTAAAGGAATTTTCATCACCTAGTGACACAAGAAGTCAGTTCTGTTAATTTCAGTGATAAAATCACATATACTTTGAAAAATTGTAGAAAAACATTTACTTTAGAAGCACATAAATTAGTATTTGAATACAGTAGTCATCGCCTAATAACCCACCTCCTAATGGCCCACTTCTCCTCATAACCCACTGTTTGCATGAAACAGATTTAATACACCCCTCTAATAACCCGATCCCAGACCACAACTTCGTCTATTAACCTGGAAGTTTTTGGTGAGCAGATAACAAGACCAAAAAAAATAATTGAAAGATGTCATAAGTAATAGAGCGCATCTAGACAAGCCATTGGCATCTCACTGTCAGCAGAAACACATGTGGCTCATAAATGCAAACAAGGTAATTGCTCTACCCTAATCCCCATCACACCTTAGTTCTCTGGTCAACCACATCAAAGCACAAGCGCCAGCGTACAAGGTAAAGTGTGAAAGCTGACCATACCCGGGCGACTCAGCATGGACACTCAGCTGCCTGTCAACAAATGTAGGAGGGACAAAGAGAGACACTCGTCATCGTGCTTTGTGTTACAAGTATGATTTGATAAGGCCTGTCATAGAATGAAGGCCTACATGAATGGTTGAATCGGTGTGTTTGCAGTGCAGCCACAAACTAGAAATGGTGCAGCTAATCAGCTTTTAGTTCAACACCGGCCAATCAACACAATGGGTGGTCAGGGATTTAACCAATGCTTTATATCAACAGTTTATTGTGCTGGCATTCAGCAATCTATCACCACCACTTACATAAAAGAAATTCACTTTGAGACAACACATCGAAAATCCAGAAAAATGCCCTGATCAAGACAAGACTTCAACAAGAGAAAGAAGTTAGAAATTCTTGCTGAGATTCTGTCTAAAAAAAACAACAAAAAAAACCCCAAAAATTAAATCAACCTAATTTGAAACTGTGTCATGTCAGTTTCTTCTGCATTAAGGTTACAAAACTGATATCTCCTCTTAAGTGCTTGTTCTTGTTACTTGCCATGCACATACTATTATATGTCTAATAACCTGCTCACGCTGATAACCCGCTTACTTTGACACTCGAGGACCGGGTTATAAGGCAAAGACTACTGTACCAAATTTCAGAAGAGTTGGTCTGGTCCATAAGTAGAAATAGTTTGAGAAATAGGGTCCTAACCTAAAGTTTTGAGATAATCACATTTCATGTGAACTTTCCAGGGTAGTTACAGTTGGCAATATTCTCCACAAAAACCTTAAACGGCTATCAGAAGCATTACCTAAATAGTGTATGTCTCCTCCAATATTTATAGAAGTGGCTCTCAGTGTCCTATAGAAAATAGCCCAGACTAAATAATACATTGGCTGTTTGGAGCTTCAAAGTTTAAAACTGCACACAAAAGGAGTAATATTATTTCTACTCATTAATCCAAACTTCAATTCCACAATCATGCTCCTCAAGTAGTAATTACAGTTTCCTCTATAATTCTTAGAAACAAATAAATATTTATGAATTAATTGAATTACTGTAATCATAAGAATTCAACAAAACAGTATATACTTACCTTCCCATTGCTTCCACAATAGAGCGCACATATTGTCCCAAAAAGGCCAGGAAAATGTTAGAATTGTCACTATGAGACTGTTTTAAAAGAGTGTAAATACCAACTACACAAGGTGAAGCATCCAGAGGATCTGTTGGTTTCTTGCATGTTAATGAATCTGGAGAGAGAACATACAAACATAAAATCATTTAATTAAAATCAAAAACTAAAATGACTAGGAGCAGGATGCTTCTAATATTTAAAAATTGAGATTGGAAATTAATGTTGAGGGAAATTTTATATAAATATTTAAAAGAAATTAAAAGATCTTATATTTTTAAACTACAGGTTGAATACAAAGTATGCTTTATGCCAGTTTCAGACCACAAAAAAGGAAAAAGAAATATTATTTTATTACTGTACCTCTATTAATAGCCCTTTCTTAACTCTTTGTGACATTCTTCCCCTTTTACATTCTCCAACACAGCTTCATTTATACACATAGAGTAAGAATACCAATGTTTCACAATGACAAGGTTCACAAGAACATTGCAACGAGTTAATATTTTTATAGGTTTAATTTTTTCCATTACTTTATCAATTAGCTGTGTATAACTGAAACCATTTAAACTACAGGGCCGATATGCATTAAGCAGACTAAACGCATTTATCTCCTATCCTCATATAAAAATCTGTATAACTTGAGGGGTTCCCGAAAAAGTCGTATGCACGAAGCAGCAATTAGTACGACCCTATAATACGGCCGATATGCATGGAAAAACGTACAAGTCTACACGTGTTTAGTCCCTAGACACGGTTAGCTATAAGCATGCTATGCACGTTTATCTTTTATCCGCTCTTGGTATGCACTTCGCACTAAACGGGTCCGTTTAACTAACAGTGTATGGTCGAATGTTCTATATTAAGATTATCGGGAAATCATGTTTGACTCCAACAACGGAATATTGCCACTCCAATATTTTAGTAGATGTAAATCTAGATATATCTAGGTCTACATCTAGATCTGCATTGCATTTTTTAGGCAAGATGGCAACGGAAGCAAAGAGGCCAAGGAAAACTAATTTTCCCAAAATTGAGATAAGAGCTCTTTTGGAACAAATTTCTATAGAACAAACTATTCTGTTTTCAAGCCACAGTGAAATGGTAACCAATCAAAGAAAAAAAGAAATTTGGGCAAGAATAGCGTGCCACCATTGCTAACCCCATCATAAAAATTAAACCTTGATCTATCAGTCAACACTAGATATCTAAATTGGAAGTGGTGACACGCCCTGGAAAACCTCATACGTTTACAAACATTAACAGGGTTTTCTTCTAACACAAAGTGCTTTGAGATGCTTTGGCATGGAAAGCGCTATTTAAGTGTATTTTCTTATTTTTATTATAGAGCATGCAAATCCTTCTCAACACCCTCCCTCCGTCCCCCCCTCTCTCTCTCTCTCTCTCTCTCTCTCTCTCTCTCTCTCTCTCTCTCTCTCTCTC
>JAOYNN010142927.1:0-11295 GCA_025770095.1 Goniobranchus kuniei | reverse complement strand
TCTCTCTCTCTCTCTCTCTCTCTCTCTCTCTCTCTCTGTGTGTGTGTGTGTGTGTGTGTGTGTGTGTGTGTGTGTGTTCAGAAGAAGTCATTTTCAGGCTTTTGATATCCGCTTTCTGAATTTCAGGCTTTTTATGTCTTGCCAATTTTTACCCCTGAATGTATCTCAATCAAATGTAGATAAGTCTCCAGCCTAGAAACAAAGCAGCATCCAAGTGACAATGCTTGTACTTGTAAATGGAACTTTAAATCCTCATGCATAGAAATGCTTACACATAGCACTGAAACAGCTTATGAAAAGTGACATAAATCTTGCTTGAACTGCTTACCCCTGGTGGAGGCAAAAGAGCTTTTTAAAGTTGTCTTTGTTTCAGCTGCTGTTGGATACAATGGATCAAAACATCGGAGCCAGTCTCTTGAATTAGAATGCTATAGTTTGTTTATTTATAATTATTTTCTGATCAACTCCCAACATTTGTAATTAGGTCATATCCTCGTCATTATCTTTCAGTCTTGATGTACCTGAGGCTATTTATTAGGTACCATTCCAACTTTCCCTTTACTTTTATGATTGATCAACTTAATCCGTGTTTTCACTCTGCCAATAGTGCTTCGGAGTATTTTATTTTTACGTGTCTTAGCGTGTATTTTTTGGCTATCTACAGATTTTTAGTCTTAAAATTTTCAGTAAAACACCTTGACTTTAAAGAAAGGTAGTATCAAATTCATGTATTTATCATCATCATCATCATTTTTTTTTTTTTAAAATTTCATTTCAGGGTCTTTCGTCTAAGCCCTAAATGCAATTATGATGTGTTTGTAACTGACGATGAGCTCCCCAATGCCTTCTGTGTTCAGTTGAAAGATTTCAGAAAGCAGTATGAAGCTCTTATGGCAGAAATTGCTGAATACGCAACATCAGATTCAGCCAAGGACAGTAGTGACTGGGACGTAAAACTATCAGAACCGTGTCTTGTCCAATACGTTGATAAATGGTATCGTGGCTTGATTCGAGACAAAAACACCAATAACACATGGCTGGTAGGTAGATTTTCACAATGTCCATCATGTTTGTTTTTTGCCATCCAGCTATTTGCAAAGCTGTTGTTCTGTTGTCTAGTAGTTAATAATCAGGAGGAATGTCTTACCACTGCTTTAAAGAACTGGATCACATGCATTATCAAAACTCAATGATAATAAAACAGAATTCATCCACTTCAGTGGGAATGTTTCTACACCGACAAAATAGAACAGTTGTCTACTAAAAGTCCAAAATAAAGCTGCCAGATTAGTTACTCTTCTACCATAGAGTCTTGATGTGAGAGAGGGGGGGGTATAATCATCACGATCTCGGATCCGGATTTTTTGCCTCAAATAGTGTTTTTTTCCCCCTCCCTTGTTGGATCCTCCATTTGATCGGGGCAGCCCCGATTTTTCATCGATTTTCGTCAAAACCCCGTGTACCTTCCCCCACAGTTACTTTGGTTTACTATCCCCAGTTATCTCCCCTGGTTTTGGACACGTGTAACTTGACCTGTGTGCATTGATCTTCATGAGGATGTTTTATTTTGGGTTTGGTTTGGTTTTTGCGTTACTTGTTTGTTTGTTTGTTTGTTTTTCTTTGGGGGGGGGGGGCGAGTGGGGGTTGGTTATTGGTTTTTTTTATTGGCCAAGTGGGAACCAGTGGCTTCAGGCCATGCGCTCCCCCGAAAGGTACTATCCCTCCTTGACCATTGTTTACACAATTCTCATTGATTGGCTAGAAAGGCTTACGGAGCTTTCTTTCATTCGGCCAATGAAAACGATTTAGTCAAAAGTTTTAACAGGGAAGCAAGCAAACAAAGGAAGGGGGAGGTTCTTATGATCTACCTGCGCACAGCAATAATGGTGTGTAATCATAATTGACACCTGCGCCTGCTAATTCTTTTGGCCGCTTCGCACCGGGTCGTTGAATGGGAAACTCGGATGGGTACGCTGGTCACCAATCACACCAGCAGACTGAGCGTCGCCACTAATCCTTTGGCCGGTGTCTTATGAATAACATCACAGCAGTCAGCAAAGATGTGCTATCAAAGGTACGCTAATCCGGGCGCAGACAGTCATTCTGTTATCTAACTCCATGAGCAGAAATAATTTGTGAAAATGAAAGAAATTAATCATTTGAGGCATCAGGCAGTTGAAAAGAAAGCGGCCGCTTAGGCGGACAGTGAGCATTGGGACCATCCTCTGAGAGGTGACTTTTAAAGAGAAAAAATTCTGTTATACGGAAACAGCGGCCTCTAAGGTGGATCGGCCTCTAACACGGCGGCCTCTTATGTGGAGACCACTGTATCAAAACTTCAAAACTACCGGGAGATTTGTTGAAGAATGCAAAACAATGGCAAGCGTGTAAAGAAGACGGTACAGGAGCAGATTGTCTTTTCCAAGAAGGTCTATGCAAGGGTCACTTTTGTCCACTTTCGCCATCAGAGGATAAAAAAACAATCCAGCTACTGGTGCAAAAGCATTCTCTGTTGGAACAGGAAGAGGTTTTGTCCTTCCTTTTGCAAACCTCCTGGTGTTGCTTTCAATTCTTTTCTGTACAACTTCTCTCCATGAAGAAGGCTCAGACGTAGGTGTGATTTCAGTGATGACAGGTAAAGCAAGTCTGAGAAATATATATTGGAAAACTTCTTTAACGTTTTTCCTTCAGGAATAATATAATGTGAAAAATATTACTTTAATTGTTGAGTTCTTTTGAGATGTAACTGTGTTATATTTTCCACAAAGACAGCATGACTTGCAACAAATATTTTTAAATGCATATTTCCCTCAACTCTTTTCATTGCATAACAATCATAAATATTTAAAACCCCACTTTCTTTTTTTTCTTCAAAACTGTTTCATTATCCCCAGGGCTAATTTTTGGCTTCTAAGTCGTTAACAAAGAAATTAATTGTGCATCAATTTTTGTGCACTACGCAAACATGGACAATTTGAGTAAATTGTCTTGTGCAATTTGGTGTATAAACTTAATAAATCACAATTAAAAAAGTGGTTGAAGTTCCTCAACCAAGATGGAAAACTGATCAATATCTATTAGTTTATTTTTTAACTCAGTTCAGTTATTATGTGTATCCAATCCCCTCTGTAAATATAACTACAATTAAGAGGATGGAAAAACAGGATAGAATCTTTCAATAAAAGGAAAACCCAAAATAAAATATAAAAATTTTCTTTCTATACAACTTATACAACACCAGAAATCTTCTTATTTTTATTCTTCTTCCTCATCTTCTCCTTCATCTTCTTCTTCTTCCTCATCTTCTCCTTCATCATCATCTTCTTCTTCTTCCTCTTCTACTTCTTCTTCTTCTTCTCCTTCTCCTTCTTCTTCTGACTTGTACCATTATGGTTTGCCACCATAAATCTTCCATCTCTAGCTAATCCCGCTCAAAACATCCTCCTCTCTCACACCAACAACCATCATATCTTCCAATATACCTTCTTTTGGGTCATCCGTTTCTCTAGCAATCTCTTGCCAATCTACTTCATCTCTGATCTGGACATTATCAAACACCTCATTCCAGACTCTCTCACTTTGTCACCGAATCTGCCTCCATGAGTCTCCGCAATAATATTTCTGATATTGTCCAAACTTCTTATACCCACTGAGAGACACAACCTCTTCATCTCTGCCATCCCCAGCTCTAATTTCTGCCATTTTGCTGGTGCTATATTCTCCATCCCATATAAACATTGCCGGGCAGGCAACTGTCTTATATACTTTCACTTTTCTGTTTGACAGGAATCCTTTTTTAGACATATAAAACCTGACACTATTCTCTATCTGCATCATCTTGCATACACCATTTTTCTCACTGCTGTTTTTTTTTTTAAAGCCTCCATTACTCTGGACAATTGATACAAAATACTAAAACTCATCTACCCTCTTCCTCCTCCTTGGTTGATAAGAGAATTGTTCCTCCATTCTCTTTCTGGTTTAAACTATACACTCCAGTTTATAAAATAGGTGTACCAGTACTACAAAAACAAAAGATTCAAAACAAAACAAAAACCAAAAACCAAAAAACAACAACAACATCAACAACAACAAAACAATGAATATGAACTTACTTATTTGTTTTATCTAAGTGCTTCTTTGGTTGAGAGAGTTCTTGAGCTGCATTTGCCAGAACCTGTTTAAAAGAAACAAATTTTCCCAGTTTAAGTGATAAACATTGCTGAATAGTGACAATCAAGAGACTCCATCTAAAATGAAAAAAAATTAAGGCTACGTAATCAAAGTACAAGTGGGAACTGCGCGGGAATTAAACTACAATGTAAGATATCAGAAATTAAATAAGAAATTCAAAGACCTCTTTTACCTCTAGAATATCCAAGCGCTGTCTGATGTTATAATTCCTTTCATAAAACTGGCTTGTCAAATAATCAGCCACCTGAAATCGTATACAGTAAATGAGCGAAAAGCATTGAGAAATATTTCCATCCAATATGTCCTCCTATTCATCTTACTTCCTCAATTCATAGCCCACTTCAAAAGAGCAGGATACTGAAATAAAGGTATTTTCCACACCATCATAATATATGAGGTTGGAACAAAATGCATTGTATCTAATAATGTGACAGATTCAAACAAAATCCATGATTACAAGTCAAAAATAGAAAAAAAAATTATTTCATAGCCAAGGAAATGGTGGCCATCCTGGAAATAATTATACCTCCCAAAAGCCTTAAAATGTTTATTGTTAAATATCTGTATTCTTTATTGGACTGTTGGTCAAAGAATAAATCTTAAACTGTATTGATTGGTCAATGTGTCAACAAATTTTATAAATAATGGGTGCAATTAGTCAAAGCATTATCAGATTCTCTAAATGATAGGCTTTGAACTAAGGTATGATATTCCCCTATGCAATAAAGAGGAGAAGATTCTAGGTGGGCTGGAGCACTAGGTTTTTCAATACCTGTTAATATTAAGGGCCATGGTTATGAGTAGGGCATTTTAATACCATTTTACTGACATTTAAAAGGAAAAACATTTATTTTCAAAAGAATCATAAGGTTACCTTCAATTACTACACGCTTCAAGTAAAATATTCATCCCATTTTATAACAAAGATGAATTTTGACCAACTGCCCAATCCCTCAAATTAATCACCTATACTTTCAGATAATCTTTTTGTGTGAGTTTGCTTTGAAGTCTTTAGGATACAAAATGAAAATAGACCCTGAAGGAAGTAAAGTTGTCAGAAACATAAATGGGATGATGAAATGAGTGATTTTAACAGCATTACAATTTTTAATTGCCTAAAAGAATCACAAAAAAAAGAAAAAAAAAAGAAGAAAAATTTGTTATAAATTTTCTTGAAAAAATCAGACTTCTCACTGATAGGAATCATCAAGGTTCATGTCTAGAACAGATGCAAAGGCATAAAAATCTTTACAGCCATATAGATTGGAAAAAAAATATTTACAGTCTATGACACTTCATACCTCAGCTGGACACATGACTGTCAGTGCAACCATTGCACTAAAACGATGGACACAAAATCTATCAAAACTGTGCGTATCATTTAGGTGAAGAAGAATCTTTGCAAATTCAGCAGCAATCTGATGACATAAAAATCAACATCCAGTCTTATGTAAATATATCAGGTATTAGTAGAAATAGTAGTAATCACCATCATAATTGTAATCATAATCATCATTTTCATCAGAATCATCATAATAATAATAATGCAAATACCAGTACCTATCACACCACCAACATCATCATGAAAGTTACTCGTGTCTAGTCATGTTTCCATGTAATACTAATACTAAAAGATAACTCTTCTCACATTGGAAATAGTTGTTGAAACTTTGGATGAAACTAATTAGATGATATCCTTTTTTCTCAATCTGCCATAGTACTGATATCAGAATAATTCAACAACAAATTAATGGAAAATTGGTTCGCAGAGTAGCAAATCATGCCTTTTATAGAATACTGCCTTCAAGGCAGGTAGTAGGATTATAATTCTTAGTCTATATCCTGTCATCAGTGTGAGGCAATAGTTTTGATAACAGAATTTCTCTCTCTTCATCTCAAGTGTCAATAAGTACACCAGAGGTGATGGTTACTATCCAGCATTTAAAATTGTTATATGTGCTTAAATTAATCCCTTTATGGAAAACATCTAGTTTGCTCTGTTGAATACTAGATCTAAATAATGAGGTACTGTCCGAGATCTTCAGATCTTCATCAAGTGTACAGAAAGGAAAATAAATAAATCTGCTGCTGTTAATGGGGGAAAATAATACAACACATTCTACAAAAAATTGAATTGAATTTTCAGACTGTGTTGTAGTGTTTTTCACTTCTATGACTGTGTTGCGCCCACAGCCCTATGTAACAGAAGGGCATTTGGCGCAAAATAAATATTTAGCATTACAATTAAACGAGTGTGAATCAATTCACATTCCCCAACAAATGTGCAAATACCATAAAAATTCATGATTATTGATATTTATACCAACCTCGACAAGCCCATCTGGATTTTTCCTTATCAAAGCTTCTGCATGTTCTAAACACAATTCCGTCTTGCCTGGATTTTCAGAGCTACAAATTAATCCTGAGAAGATTTTGAAACAATGATAAACAATTCAAAGCTTGTCAGTACAATGTATATTCGATACAAATATTTAATGGCGAAGTGATTTAAATTTGACAAGAATTAATCATCAAGCAAAGTTTTTACACAGCTCTATAAAACATTATACAAATAGAGAGAAGAAAATTGAATCTCCGCAATGATTTAAAATTCATTTCACATTAGAAGTGTACACATAGAATATCCATTACCTTCCATGCAATCTCGAACATATTTAGGAGGTTTAGAGTCTGTAATGATCTTGTCGTTTGACATATCATATGGCACAAGGTCATCATCACTTCAAGAATAAAAATGGAATAACAAGTTGTTTCTTATTGGGAAAAGTACAGGGTTGACTGAAACATTGAAAGTCAAAAACTTATATCTAAAATAAGGGTCTCCAAACTATAGCCCGCAGGCAAAATCCGGCCTGGAACAGCAAAAAAATGTGGCCTGACAAGCCACATCAATTTCAGTATACTGATGTGTATTAAAAAGTTTTCTGTACATACAAAATACTTCACACCCTCGAAGCTGGCCTTCCAAATTTTTGGAAACCACAAATTTGGCCCATAGAGGAAAAAGTGTGGTGACCTCTGATCTGAAAAAATCTAGGGGCATAAATAGACTAAAAAAAACAATTTTTAAAAACTTCAAAAAGGTATTCACTTAGTCAACTTAGACAACAACAAAAAAATAGCTTCACTGGCACAAATTCACCCAGCTTAATTTCCAAAATTTTCAGTGTCAATCCTCCAATGTATTGTTATAAAAAGCATTTCTTTTAATCAACAACAACAACAAAACCCATTTCATAGGATATAGACCGATTAATTAATATATGCTTAATTAATCAAACAACAATAGTTATGACAGTATGTCGACAGAAACTCTCAGCCATTGACAACTAAGCCCTGAAACTTTCATAAGCACAAAATACATTTTGAGCCCCAACAAAAGAAGGGTTAAATAATAATATCTGAAAATGATTCCACACCATGAAAAAACATTTTGTTATCATGGAGGGGAAATAATCTTGAATATTTAGTTTGTCTTCTTCAGCATGTAATAATGTCCCTTGATATGAACAAAAATAATTCTAGTTTCTATATAGAGATTTGGCTGTTATAAAGCTTTTCTTTTATATTTGTCAACCCTATTGTCTGTTTTCTAAATTTTTCAATAAGGGAAAAAAAAATGTCAAGATCAACAATTTCTCCTCGACCAAGTGAAATCTGTCCACTGGTGAAAGAAGAATACTTAAATGCGTTACTACTCCACACTTGATTTCAGATACAATAGTTTAAATATCTGTGGTTTGCACATAATCCCCAAGGTTAATGACTGGGGCAACTTGAACAATGGAGGATAAAAATCTTTCTTGTGTTAACTGTCATGAAATAAGCTTTGAGCACACTTAAAAGCAGTCAAATAAAATGTACTTGACCAACCTGTCCAAATCACAGTCCATTTCAGTCTTCCACTCAGTTTCTGTGACTTTCATAGTTGACATAACCTCTTCTAATGGCTTTTCATCATTTTGACCATCATCGTCTTGGCTTGTGGCTAAGATTGTTCTAAATGCAAAGGTATGAGAGAAATTAACGAGTAAGGGTGTGAATCATCTTTATTGGATAATAATAAAATTAACCGTCTGTATATTTTACCAAATGTCACCACAAAGCACGGGAACAGTTTGACACTGCAATGAATGAAATAAGTTAAATAGGTACACTGAATAGCAAAACATAAAGTGTTTGTGTATTCCACCATCCCAATTTTGGAAAAGCTCAAATCTCAGAAAACCACCGGCCCTCTAAAACCTGTATAATACTATCATGAGAAATAATAATTTGCATCAAATAGATACCGAGATGTAATTGAAGAACGTTTATCCAAAACTCAGTAAGTGCAATTACGATGAAAAATTCATTCTTGGTTTTAGCTATGTAAAATATCAACAAAACTCAGGGAAAAGTCATTCAAATGTGCTTAGAAAACGACCCTGAGAATAGAATAATATCTATGTCTTATCTTTGTCCTCAAAATCATCTTTGTTTTTCTATGGCAAAGGACTTTTCTGAAAAAAAAAATCATAAAATTTTGAATTTGGGATACTGAATTTTGGAAAAGTGCTCTTCAATTAAGCTTCTTCAGGGGTCATATCTTTACTTTACATATTGTGAACAGTAAGGAAAAGAAATTGCATTCTATACAAGACTTGATGTACTCAGTAACACAATAATATTACAATAACACAATCTATTCTCCCTTTGCCCAATCACTGCAGACTACAAGAAAAACATAACTGTCATCTAACTTTCATGAACAGCACATCAGAAACAAAGTACCTATCAAATAACATGGCTGAAAGCTTTGATCATTAAAAAATGTACTCAACCAAGTCTGGAATAAAATTCTCAAAATGAGAGAAATATTTTCATTCCTTATATATTTATATATAAAAAATAAAGTTAGTCCCGTACCCAACTGAGCGTATTGGAACAGGGGTAGAGTCCTAATTAAACTAGGCATATGGCATAATGTGGTAGTTTGCCATTATTTTCCATGCCGACTTTACTTTCGCCAAGTCTAGAAAGACCAAGCTACCCGTTTATAATGCTGAGGGTACAGGGGGCCCCGAAAAAAATCAACTGATCGGCTGGGTTCGAACTCAGGCCACCTTGCATGGCAGTCAATCACTCTACCAACTGAGCTACCGGGCCATATATATAGGCCCCCCAATTCTTTCCAAACAACCGTGTAGTAATTATTATGTCTCTTTACAATTTTAGTTGTTGTATTTCAGTGTTTTTAGGCTTTTAATATTATATGCTTTAAAAATTATTCTCCGTAAGGTGTATGTTGTATTAAGATCACACCACCATGTTTGCCTCAGATCCTACTTTCTTTGGGAAACAGAGTCTTGCTATGCAAATTTGACTCTAACATTTCACTCAGATCTGTCACTGATCCAGCTGTTTTGAGACAGGGGTGAGACCTTTTTATATAAACATGCAATATTTTGACACATTTTCTTGCACAATCTTGTTTTTGGCATATAGTCAACACCATAAGAAGGTTCTTGCTAGCTTTAGAATAATGGGGGTCTCTGAGTCAACACTAACTCTCCAAACCACCTCCACTCCAGTGTCTAACCTAAGCAAAGAGAATGGCTGGTCATAGGCCAAAGCCTATGGTCTATTGTTCCGCTTTGCCAAGATGAGAGTAGAGCATCAATTGCTGAATAGTTAACACAACTCAGCATAAGCCAACAGTCAAGCAGCAGTCGCCATGGACTTGAAATTGGTGTGTGACCTCATGGGTTTGCGCCTTGCTGACAGTCAGGCCCATTACCAAAAACATTAAGCATTGCTTCTTTAGGTAAGGCCTTTTATCTCAAAGGCTTCACTCAACTCAAGTGAGAATGAATACAAGATTTTATCATACTGTGTGTATCTTTTAAAACACAACTCATGGGACCAGCATAGTCCTTTCATTGGATTATGGTATGCAGCACATGGATCACTTTCCTTTGTTGAGTATTGAGAAATGAGAATGGTTGCTTGTAAATTCTCTGCGCCTACATACGGCTTGAATGTAAAAGCATTGACTAAATCAGGCCTAGATCTAGATATATGAAAGATAAAAATACAGATGTAGATGTAGAAAATAATCTTGATCTTGATGTACCCATGCCAATGATAACACTATGCAACACGATTTTGTTTATCTGAAAGTTTGGACACTTTCTAAAGGATTTTGGGACGCTGAATTCATCGGTGACAATGAATTTTTTATCGACCATGCCGAATTAAGGAGTTATCGGGAATTTCCTATTTTTGCGATCTTTCAGGAGATAGGGTGAAAAAATCATGGCATAAAAGTAACAATACCTGTAAATACCGCCAGATGATATTTTAACCTGTAAAGGAGTAATTAATCAATACATGAATCAATTTTCAGTTAAATATTTGCAAATTTGACAGTTATGCCCCTATGCATAACGTAGTGCTGCAGAAAAATGTAACATTTTTGTAATTTTTACGACATTCGAACTTCAATTGCCAGGGCTTTTCTTTTGTTTATTGAAGTTTTAATTTCTAAATATGTTTTTCGTCTTCCATGTGTTTGGGAAGAAAGTCAAATTTTCCAAAGAAAGCCTTTTATATTGAAGAAAAGGGGAAAAATCGGGAAAACCCAACCATAGCCAAATCAAGGTAGAAATACCATCAAGAGATACTTACATACATCAAGACAACTGACAAATGATCCAAAATAATGTATGAAAAGAGGAATGAATGCCATATATTCATTATAATTTCAATAATGAATAATCTGAGTGAAAAGTTTCCATATTCAATAATTTGTATATAAAATAAAATGTGCGTTTTGAAATAACAGACTGACAGAATTTGATATTGGGCTACGTTAAAAGAGATTATTAAGAAAGAGTCTTTGTTTCCATGCAATGATTGATGATAATGCTCATCGTGGCAGGCATGTAGGGGATTTCAAAATGCTAAGGGTTCTTGGCTTGCAGGAAGGTTACACGAAACACTCCTCTGCTTCCTTCTTCTATGGGACAGCTGGGCTGATGATCAGCACTTTCTTTGAAAAGACTGACCAGTCAGAGAAACCCTGATAATATGATGCAT
>JAOYNN010142816.1:0-11298 GCA_025770095.1 Goniobranchus kuniei | reverse complement strand
TATGGTCTTAATTAAATGGTTTTACTTGAAAAAAATAATAATTTAAAACCGATGATACGATATTTGACAACACATAAAAAACACAAATAAACAAGTAACTAAATATATAACGTATCCGGGGGCGATAGCTATGAAATGTAAATTTTCAGCTTAGCGAATTTTTTTACCCGTAAGACGTATTTTAAATCGTCAAAGTATTGATAGCATTATATATGCATAGAATTATAATATGAAGTGTAAATAATAATTATATAAATGATCCACAATGCGGATGGTGGCTTGACTGTAGTGGGTCATACAATGTAGCTCCACACAGGCTTCCTCAAAGGGTCCTGCCGCAGGATTACAGATGGCCATTCCGCACCTTAAAATTGACGACACCAATAGGGGTGATTCGTCACAAGGGAGGTTACGATAGAAGGGTGCCCAGGTCAAAGATGGTAAATAGGTCGATAAGTAAATCCAAATTCAAATTCAAATTCCCCTGGAAATAGACAAGTACAACAATCTCTCACACATACGTTCCAAACTCTTTGAAACCTTGTGATAAGGATGTACAAGATGAAATGATATGATGATGAGGGAAGTTTGCTGATAAAGGCTCCTAATTAACTCTAAATGTCAAGTTATTACAAAACCAAGTGAAGGTCGTAAGTTTGAATATACTCTGTATAATGAGCTGTAATGCCCCATTTATAAACAAAAATATTATATCTTATCAGGACGTATAGAGTATGCGTAAAACTAGCTGCAGTGTAATTGAATGAATGGCAAAGGGATATAACTGTAATGGTTACAAGGAAGTGATAAGGGATTCTTGACCTAATCATTACACAGAAGTCCAACTAAATACAAATCTTAACTTTAAAAAAATCCCTGCTTGGTGATTTCCGTGAGAGGAAAGGTAATGTCAGCAAAATTACGAATTTATTTCCGGTAGTAGTTGAGAAGGCCCAAGACACTGCAAACTTCCTTTTTTTTTGTCCTTGGTGGTTGTAAGAACTTGATCTGTTCAATCTTGGTTTTCGCAGGTAATTGTTGACCTCTTCCAACCATGTGGCCTAAAAATTCTATCTCTTGAAATCCAATGTTGGTTTTGGATGGACGTGCTTTAAGCGAATTATCACGCAATGTTTGAAACACATTCCGGAGAGCTGAGAGATGTTCTTGCCATGATTCGGTAAAAATGAGAATGTCATCAAAATGTGAAATCACATTTGGAATGTCACGTAAAATATGGTGCATCATTCGCTGGAAAGTAGATGCAGCCGTAGAGAGATCAAATGGTAAGAAGTTGAATTCCATAAGCCCTAATGGACTCTGTAAAGCTGTATATATCTTGCATCTTTCACTCAAAGGGATTTGCAAATAGCCCTTAATGAGGTCTATTTTGAAGAAATAATGTGCATGATTGATTGAAGATAATAACACATCTTGATTACGCTGATATTAAATAGGACATCTTCCTATATGTGAACAAAAACGTCCATAAATGCTCATTCCAGTTGCGATGCCTGGAGATTTACCTTTCGGATGGTTCCGCTGACATACGTCGCAGGACTTGACGTAGCGAGCAATGTCGGTGGTGATGCCTCTCAATGAAAAATGAGGCAGAATCCTCTTTTTGGTCGCCGATATGCCTAAATGTCCGCAAAAGCTGAATCATAGCCGAGACGTATTATGTTCGGTTGCAAAGCCTTAGGTACGATGAGTTGCCTATAAGTCTCACCGTTCTTATGGAACTGTCGGTGCAAAATTCTATAGATAATAGCATACTTACCTGTGTCTAGACGATTTTTGTCCTTTAGGATCTTCTGGATATCCTGATCCGGACGTTGTAAATCGCTAAATGCATCTGGTGCAGCCTAAATTTCTGAGGTAACAGTGTGTTCACTCTTCGTAGATGGTAGAAAAGTGTCTTGTTGTGCTTCTTGTTTGGCACTTGAACGAGTGACGACAGGATGAGCTGAAGATATGGAACCACCTGGAGAATGTTTCATATCCCATAAGACGGAGCCATCTATCCCTTTGATATTGCCTAAGATGAGGTCTGCACCAGAGTCAGGCAATACATGGGCGAGAACAGTGCCTTTGTAAAATGGTCTATCGATGTGTATCTTGGCAACTGCGAAGGTCTCCTGCTTTCCGCCATATAATAAGCGTGTTGCAGTCTGACCCGTCATATCTTCTTGTTTTGACGAGGTGGGCTTTGACACCTACGGTGTTGGTCCCAGTGTCACGCAAAACTGAACAAGGCTTGCCATTTACTTTTCCAAGGTAGAATGATAATGTTCCATTAACATTTTCGATGTTAGCATAGGTCACGGATGACACTTCTGCTGACGGAATCTCATATGCAAGATTGGCTGTGGTGTCACTTCTCTTAACATAGCGGTAGCACTTGTCAGCTAGATGACCGGCTTTCTTACAGATTTGGCACAGTATAGGCTTGGTGCTGGAGGCATTAGTATCCTTAATTGAAACCCGATAACAACGATGTGCACTATAACCTGTTTTACCACACACTTGGCACGTTACAGAGGAAGACTTGTGATTGGTCGGTGTAGATCGCATTTGAAAACAACGGTCAGCGGTGTGACTGGCTTCCGACAAAACTGACAAGCTAAAGTATTCCGCTGAAGAAGAACATTCTTATCCCTACCAGTAGCCTGCTGTCGAGATGTAATGCTGTCGCATCTCTTGACTCGTGTTGGACGGATAAAAGGAGCTCTAGATGGCTGTCGTCCACGGTGGTCACTTAGAGTGCTCGCAGCGTTGGCAAATAGATTTGGACTCTCAGTTGTTTTTACAAGAGGTTGAACAGGATGAGCGGCAACGTAGAGATCAGTTAGTGATTTGATGTCATTAATCGTCTTTGGCCTTCTTTCCTTCATGAATGCAATCAAGTTCTGATGACAAGAAGCATATGTTTGGTCTCTGGTGATCAAATCGTACAAGGCATTGTAGTCTTTATCTTTGACGCCAGACAATTCGGACCATCTATCCAAGTATTTACAAATTCTATTCACAAATGTTTCGAAATTCTCGTCACTTTCTGGCTTACTCTTTTTATTATGGGTTCGCTGCTTTCCGATTCTCAATGATTCCAATCTCAATCTTTCTACTTCTAATCTGGCTTTTTGGAGGTCACGTTCAGCAGCTCTTTGCTCTCTCTCTCTCTAATAGCGGCATTCTCTTTTCTCTGTCTTTGTGCAGCATTTTCTTCTCTTTCTTTAATAGAGGCTCTCTCTCCTTCACAAATGTATGAAGTTCAGAACCTTTTAAACCTAAATCTTTGCCAGATTCAATAATGGTCTTAAGATCAGCCATAATAATCAACAAGTAAAACTAAAATAGCTACAAATCAAATAAATAAGAAAGGAAAAGAAAGTCAGCCAGAAATAAAGAAAAGAAGAGAAGAAGAATGAGTTAGAATCTATTCTTGTAATAGTGAAACAAATTAGTTAATACAAGGTCAGACCTTGCAGTAACAAAAGATATGTATGGAAAATTAGTTACAATCAATTGGAGTTGCCCAAGTAAAATTCAAGGAATGGTATAATAATCAATCTGATTGTAGAATCAATATAAGACAATAAAATGTCTATCAAGGAAATGAAATTCCTAAGTGTAAATATATACAAGTTAACGAGCAAGTAAAAGTAAAAAAACTTGCCGTTAATCATAATATGAGGTTGCCTCAGTTCAAATCACACAATACGGAATAAAGACCCACTCACGTGAGTATGCATATATAGAATCTAGATCTACTCGTATGCTGAGCTAGGTGCCGGCTATGGATACACCAACCCACTCAAAACGAGTGAGTGTCCAAATATAATACAAATTCAGAAATAGATCAATATACTCCACACATACGGAAAATCAACAATGAATGAGGGAAGGTCCTTAATTATGATAAATAATAATAATAATAATAATAATAATAATAATAATAATAATAATAATAATAATAATGAACACATTTTTATTAGAAGGAGATAACATTTGAGTCCTATAATCACAGTAATCTCTATAATATACAGAAAGAGGAATAGTTCTGAAAATGTATACATGTACTTTTGTACACCTACTGTAGAAGTAAAGTATAAATACACTGGATTCCGCTTAATATAAACTCTTTGAAGCCAGGCCAAAGGGTTTATCTAAAGTGAGGTTTATCTGATCTATCTCCAAGGGAAACAACTATGTCATTCAAAATTTTAACTAAATTTAGAATCTATTGGCCTATTGTAGATCTAGCAAGGCCTTATGACCGTCGCTCTCCATATAGGAAGAGGACAGGGGACAAGGGATGGGTGTTGAGGAATAATACCGGCAAAAATCAGCTTATGGGTGTGAAAGCCTTTCAAAAACCCTTCCACCCACTGGCCATTTTGGTGTGGAAAGAGAGGCCATGATGACTTGAAAAATTTATTTTAAGCAGACTGAGGGCGACAGAGTGCTATTCCTGTTTATTTTAACCTGACTTTGATTAGTAGACTAATATAGAGGAAAAACAGGACCAGGCTAATAGTTTATCTTAACCGAGATTTTATCTTGAGCGAGTTTATCTTAAGTGGACTCCACTGTATATTTCTGTTCACATTTCCAGACTGCATTTAAGCAGTCTGAATAAGATGAGAGGAAAGTCTTCCAGATGGCTCTTTTGTTATTTCTACTTTTAGTTATAATTTATGTGAAGAAAACAGAGTGGAAATTGATAAAGAATGAAATGGGGTCGAAATCCACATCCTAAGATTGCTATAAGTATAAGAAAAGAGCTAGGTTATTGCATTCCCTGTATGTTTGTCAATACTGTATTTCAATTTCCCAGTATAGAAATCTAGTCTCTAGTACTTCTTTTAATGTAATTATCGCAATACTGATAACAATATCATAGACATACATGTTATAATAAATGTATTAGAAATCTTTGAGAGCAATAATGATAGTATTATACTCCTCAATATTAAGTCTTCAAATATGTAAAAACAAGTGACTGATAAAACAGCATTCTCTGAATATAAATAAGGCAGCAATTAGTGGGCAAAGATTTAAAAATACAAAAAAAAATACTTTGCAAAAAAGGACAACACCCTTAAAGCTGGTAAAAGCCTACAGTCAGGACCAGATCTTGATGACCTGAATAGTTGGGTTGTTTTTTTTTTCAGATTTGTCTACTCCCTCAACCTATGATAGAAAAGAGCAGGGCTAAACAACAAATATTAAGGGCCATGATAGAAGTCAAGTTTGTAATTATAAATAGATTCACCAGTATTGTATAATAAGAACAGTAACATCAACAACAACACTAATAAGCACCATGTATTTATGTAGGACACGCAAGCCTGTACGGTCGCCCACTCGGGTTCTCTCGCCCTCTAATGTCCAATTGCACAACGTGCATAACCCCAATAAAAATAACTATAGATACCTGCGTTCATCATTAGGTTTGTACCATAATGAAATGCCCTAAGCTAGCCTAATGGGGGTGCATGAAGATTGTCTAAAGTCGAAAGTTGGCATAGATCCAGATCTAGCTGTTCTTAGCATCTAACTACACATCTAGATCTAAATAAAGCAGGTTTATATCATTATAAACAAAAGATGAATACAAGCATTGAATACTCCACATTTCCTAAAACAAACATAGAACCAATGAATACCAAGAACAAATGATTGCAAATGTCAAACACCATAAGCTATGCTGGCTAGGGCATGCCTGAAGACACAACATCCTATCCAAGACATCGTAAAAAGGATAGTAAGGGAATGATGCCAGAAAAAAAAGCTTGGAGAGACAACATCAAGGATTGGTCAGGCCAGTCACCAACAACACTGCTGCACATGGCTGATGACAGAGAGGGGAATGGAGATGACTGACTTCCAGTGTCCCTTTCAGCACACCTACAGCGACATGCACCAAGGGATGAGTGAGTGAGTAAATAATGGACAGTTGGGCAATCGTGTAAGTCTCAGTGCTGGGCCGAGATTTGGTTTTTGAAGAACTGGATATCCAGGTTACCCAGCCTCAAGTAACTGGATAACTGGAGCTTGACCCGGATTTTAGGTTGTGGCACGTCCAATTGTGATCTAGATCTGAAATTAACTCACAGATTTGGTTCAACGATTTAGATTGTTCATGCTGAAGAGTGAGAGCTTTTTGTCACAGCATGTGCAATATGTAAGCATATTATGCTATAGGGTCTAATATTATTAAGATGTACTTATGGGTCTGCTGGTCGCCACACATGTGAGATGGAAGACATACAAAGAGAGGAAGAAAAGGAAGAAGATGAGGAGAGTTCAGAAGATTTGGATCAGCCTGTAGATCTAGATAGAAAAACCAAGTCAAAATCAAAGTCGAAATCTGGGTCGAAACAGGTCAGGCCTATAACGTGGATATCCAAGTCATAAAACAGAACTGCTTTTCCAAATCTGAATCTACATTCCCACTCCGCAATAGTAACTAATAATACAGCATCAAATTTTTATCCGCAAATCAAAAATTCTGAAAATTTACAGAAGAAGAAGTTAAAGAGGAAGAAGAAGAAGAAGATATGAAATCAACACCAAAGTCACACTTTAACCTGCTAGAGATGACTCATTTTGAGGGCCAAAGTATTGAAGTACAAAATAAACTCAGTCTCAGTCTTTTACATTTGCCAAAGATGAGATGATATTGCAATAAATATCTATTCCACGCAAGAAAATCTTTTCATTGAGAAATTCATTGTGGTCATGAAGGAGAATTGGCGTGTTATTTATTGGGGAGAATCCGAGAACATCAATTCCGACCTGCAAATAGAAAAAGTAAGTTTCCTATTAGTAAAGATTAAAATAATTTTGTGTGTGTGTATGTGTGTATGTGTGTGTGTGTTTGTGTAACATAATATGTCCATAAATTGGAGGAAGGGTGAAAAAACAACAAAGAAGTAAAACATTTTTTAAAATTTGTTCTAGTCCATATAACTAAAATTTTCAATGGACAAAATGCATATGACTCAATCAACAAGAGAAAAGCAGAGACTAATCAACGTTTTCGTCTCAAATATTATTTAACTATATTCACACATTTCAGCTTGTAAATAAAATGACAAAAAGTTGAATGTCTCGATTCTAGGTCCTCTTCACAAAATTTCTTTTTTATCATAATGTTTGAAGGGTCATGAACAAAAAACCCAGTACCCTCTTAAAAACCTTCTTTGATAAATTATATAAATCATGAAATAATTAGCCCAGTTAATAATATAAAATTATTGGTCGCAGTACCATACAGTTTTCATTAATATATTTTCTAAAAGAAAGACTACTTAAAAATACGCAAACCCCCCCTTACACACATACACACAAAAAACAACAACAAACAAACAAACAAAAACTAAAAAAAAGAAAAAAGAGTGCAGATATTTATTTGAGACATTTGTTGCCAGAATGTTATGAGATAAAACACTTAATTTCCCTTGATGTCGTCTTCCCTCTTAATTCTAATTCAGTTCATTCATAAAATGTGGTTGCCCGATAGCTCAGTTGGTAGAGCGGCTGACTGCCATGCGAGGTGGCCCGAGTTTGAACCCCAGCCGGGCAGTGGATTTTTTTCGGGGCCCCCTGTTCACCCAGCAGTATAAATGGGTAGCTGGGTCTTTCTAGACTTGGCGAAAGTAAAGCCGGCATGGAAAGCAATGGCAAACTACCACATTATGCCGTATGCCTAGAATAATTAGGGATCTACACCTAATTCCCCTATACTCAGTCATGGGTAGCTGACTAACTTTCCTTTTTTTAAAAATAAAATGTGTATCACTTTTATTTCTTGTGATAGTGACAATCAATCCCTTAATTTTTAAAACAGCATTACCAACCTTTCTAAAGAATCTACTGTCTGTGCCTCCTTGAAAGATTTCAGTCTGTAATTCAACTTTCCTGCATGAAAATTGAAAAAAGTAATCATACAATATTAGAAAAATAAATATGAGTATGCTGATTTATACAAACGATTTTTTGTAGATAGCATAGATAATTGGCTTGTGTTTTATGCCAGATGCCCTTCTATTTTAGTTTTTAGCTGCTTTCTACAGTATTGCGGCAGTATTGTGATAAACAGAGGAGATAGAAGAATAAGACAAAAACAGCCTTCCGGGGAAGGTGCAAATAACACACTTCACTCCAGAAGATATAACATACATTTACATTAAAATTGAATACATGCGTAAAGATAGTTTCAATTGAGCATGTTTGAAGGCAAAGTGGTGGAATCTCAACTGAGATGGTCCAGTCATGTTCAGGGAAGAGATGAAGAGTACATTGGCAAGAGAATGCTAAAGATGATTCCATCATGCAAAATACGAAATGGATATGGATTGGAGATTTATGTCTAAATAAATGAAATTACAGAAGATATGATGAGCAATCGTATCAGGTAGGATGCATTCAACAAGATTAATGATCTGCTGAGGCGACCCCTAATGGGATGATCTGTAAGTAAATAATAAGAGAAAATAATTTATATACATTTAATAAACACTAAAAAGCTAAACACCCTGGGCTTCCTCATGTTGTGTCCATCCATTGTCAGATGTAGTCCTACGCCGATAAAAGTCTCTGTCATCTGCTTTTCTCATCCAGTGTTCTCCTTCTATCTTCACAATGTTGCCTTTCCATCAATTTTTGTGGTCTTCCTCTTGCTCTTCAGTCAGTACATTTCTTATTCCATCTGTTATCGTCTCATCTTGCCATGTATCCTGCCCATTTCCATTTCTGTTTTAAAGTGTATCTTTCGATATCTATAATATTTGTTTTGTTTCTTATCTGCACTTCATATGGTATTCTATCACTGATTTTATTGTTCATCATTTTTTTTTCTATGGCCCTTTATGTTGTTCTTAGTTTGCTGAGGATGGTTTTTGTAACAGACCATGTCTGACAGCCATAAGTTAGTATTGGAAGTATGCATTGATTAGAAATCTTTTCCTCAGCGTTGTTGGCATTTGCTAATCTTTCAGAATTTCATTGTATTTTCCTAAACCTATCCATCTTGACTCAATCCTTGTCAATATTTTTTGTTTGTTGTGTCTTTTAAATGCTGTACAAATGACTTTATTGATCTAACCTTTTCTCTTTCAACTTATATTTATATATTTATGTCATTTAGAGGTTGTCATAACGTTTGGGTTTATTGTCCATCTCTAATAGCATCCAACACTCAAGTCTACCTGTCATGGATTAAGGAGAAGAAAAGTGAATTTTTACATGCAAGCCAAGACACAACCAGTATTTGAACCCTGAACTTTGCCAAGTTAGAGAGCATCAAGCCCATGGGACCACAGCAGTCCCCAAATACCAATATGTACTGAAAAAAATCAATAATCTTAGCCAAAATTGCCCCTACATTTAAATACACACTTTAAATACCTTTCTTAAAACACCTCCCAGATACAATGTATTAATATGCAGAACACATGTCTATGTCTCATACTTACGATGAGTCACAAGCCTGTTTGAAAGCCATCCAAAACTTGTTACTGTCATCTAATTTGACCAGTTCAGGTGTTTGTCCTTTCTACCAGATCCAATTTGGTGGGAGAGTAAAAATATACATCTGTTACAAAGAATAGGTTGAAACAAATCACACTGCTTTATAAGATAAATTACTATTAGTTAAAGAACCTAAAAGAGAGACAAATCAATCTCTGTGGAAAGTATCTTTTAACCTTGAGAGTACCATAGTACAGATCTTCTTACAACAAGTTTAATGGCAATAATAATTTGTCTTAAATCTCTTTGTTCTTTAATCTTCTGACTTTGATTACATTTTACTTTGAAAGGATTGGACATGCAAAGAAATAAGTCCTGTTAACTCTCAGTGATAAAACTTTAGACTACTAGTCCATGCCAAGGCTCAGATCTGGCTTAAGCAATGATGGAAAAAGTTTGTCTATACCTAGATCCAAAGCTCATCCCCAAGTATAGTTGTACCCTACAACAAGTTCTATACACTCAAATTTTGCACAAAAATACAACATATAGGATACAATGATCATGCCTAAAATGATAAGGTCCAGGCTATCAGTCTTGTCTCAGAAAAAAATTAATTGTAGGACTCAGTCGGGTCTCTAGAAGGTGATTTTGCTTTAAAGGGAACTCACAAGTGAAAATTTGATTGTCACGTCCCTACCAGCTTCTGCAGCCCATTGACTGAACATGTTTTCCAGAGCAGCATAATCTTGGGTGGGGGGAACACGGACATCAAAAGCTATTTCAGAAGGAGAATGAGGTACAGACATATAAAAGTCATATCATCACATCAAGACTGGCTGCTCATAACTCCTTGTAAGGTTAAACAACAATACCTGCTTAAAGCTAAAGTTTAGAAAAACATTTTCTTTTTGAAAAATAATTGTTTAATTTCAATCTTTATTTTATGTGCTGTACAGGTGTACCTATCTTCATGCACTATTTACAGAACGTTTCTCGAATATGTGAAATAGTACTTCATAAAGTTCATCAAAGACTTGTGAATGAAAACTAAAGGCAGAATGTATTTGATCAGCATTACTCTCAACTCTGAGAGTTATCAAATTAGGTCACCATAATAATACGGCTCTAAATTATGTTTTTGGCAAAGATCTACGTTAGATGGTCCCTCTAACAAAACAGATGTCAGGCTAGGAGGGTTGTAAAAGAAGAAAGGGAGGGTAGGAATGAACGACAGTACTTCATTTGGCCTAGGGAGGAGATCTTTGGCCAACTTTTACATTTATTTCCCACTGCCACAGGACTATTTACATTTACAACCTGCATATCAGACCTGTCAGACCTCTTCATTTCTTGTCGATCTCCAATGACATTAGAAACTAAAGTCCATAGCAACTTAATTGCTAAACCAACCCTTGGTTCCTACAATGATGCTATTATGAAAGGTTTTTGCGCTTTGTAATTAGGTTCAAATCCAATACCGACCGATGACAGTCAAACAGAGTCGCAGTGCATGTAGATCTAGATCTAGAAGTAGACTCCCAGTGAGTAGATTTAGATTCTGCAGATTCAGGGCAGCAAAGGATATTACTGATTCTTCTGTTTTCGAGATTGATCAAAGAACTTTAATAGATCTAGTGTTGCACATATTTTACGTTGCAATGCCCCGATCATTAACTGTGGATTTTCATAGTGAATTTATTCCCCTACTTAGCGAGCATTTTAGCATTCCTCTATCATTTGAATACCAGTTGTCTCAAAAGTTTTAATTACCCATTATCCCCCCCCCTCTCTCTCTCTCTCTCTTTCTCTCTCTCTCTC
>JAOYNN010142705.1:0-11299 GCA_025770095.1 Goniobranchus kuniei | reverse complement strand
AGCCTTGTGCTCTCACAGGAAAGCTTGTGATGGATGTGGACTTAACCAGTACCTATAATATCCTGCCGGATAAGGATGTGCAAGTTGGTGAGGGTGCTAGTGAATATTTGAGCAAGCTCAACAAGGCCACACAGCAGGAGTTCTACAGCAATGTGAAGAGCTTCTTGAATACAGCCATCCGCTACATGTTAAAGCATGGGAAACTTTCTGAAAACTATCTTCTACATGCTGAAGTGGCTAATATAGGTCAGAAGGAGAGTGCTAAATGGAGTGGTGTATGTTATTTTCTGGATCTGTTCCCATCTTTTCTGCCATCCAACTCCACCAAGGACCAGCTGAGGTTGAATTTTCGGAATACCAGTCAGCAGGTTTGCCAAGTAATTTATTGAGCAATGCACCCATGGATGAGCAGTGGAGGATTCTTGGTGAAGAGTTAAAGGATTGTGTTGGTGACAAGTGTTTAGTTTCTCTACCAAAAGTCATGCTGCATATCCTTGCCATTCCACATGGAAATGCCACATGTGAAAGAATTTTTTCGTTTGGTGAGGAGGAACATGACAGACTTCCGGGCATCAATGTCTGTCAATGCCCTTGAAAACCTGACGGTATTGAAACAGAAGGGAGTGGTGTGCCATGAAAGGAAAAATTCTTCCAAACTTTTAAAGGTGCTCTAAGGAGGCTACTGCCAAGGCTCTCTTCGCAGGCCAACATTAATAACTTCAGCATGGATTCAGTTGTGTGTAAATAGTGTACATAGGTTATTATTTTGATAAATTTGTTGTGTAAAAGATGTTTCCGCATTTGGATTTAATTACAAAAGGACTGGTGGACTTCATTGCTGGGACAGGCTGATCATCTCATATTTGTTTGGAGTACTGAATAGGAACATAAGGTTAGTAAAACCAGAACATAATAACTGTGCTGCAGTTCTAGATGATATATTCAATCCAACTTTACTATAGTACTGACTTGTCCATGTTTTCTCTTGTGCCAGTCTTTGTCATAATTTGGACTCAACTCCTTACTACGTACCATTACAACCTTTTCAATGCACATATCTATGAATCTCTTTCTATACACTTGCATGTCTTGTTTTACTTCCATCCCTTTGTCCTGTACTATTTTATATCAATTTCAATCGTTGATTATGACATTTAGCCATGTTTTATTGTTTTGAAATCAAAACACGCCTTATTAAATATTGCGTCGTTTGCGTCCCTGAAAATGGTAGAATGTCCCTGAAATTGGGTGCTGGTAGTCCCTGAAATTAGGTGCTGGTAGTCCCTGAAAAATGTTTTCAGTACTTGGCAGGTCTGGGCCCTCGCAGCACATTATGTCTATTACAAATTTTTATTCATGAAAAAATTTCTCTGGCACAAGGCACCTGAACTTTATTGCTAAATAACTAATAATAGAAAGGTGAAACTCAGTAAATTGATTTCAAAAGTCCTGCTTGGGCATTTTTTTTTTTTTAAAACTGTGTTAGTTAACTCTTTCCATGCCAATCACCGCACACTGCACCACAGCGATTTCGGTAGAACGCCAATTGCAGCACACTGCTCCACAGCAATTTTGGTAGAATGCCAATTGCAGCACACTGCGCCACAGCGATTTCGGTAGAACGCCAATTGCAGCACACTGCTCCACAGCAATTTCGGTAGAACGCCAATTGCAGCACACTGCGCCACAGCGATTTCGGAAGAACGCCAATTGCAGCACACTGCGCCACAGCGATTTCGGAAGAACGCCAATTGCAGCACACTGCGTCAATGTACTTCGTTTAGTGCAAAAGCTGTTCCAAGATTTACTGTGACTTTTATTTAAGTCCTTATCATTACTTTAAGCAAAGAAGAGTTCCATACTTCCTTTCCAAGCTTTGTTGACGTTTTTAGTCGTACTTTGAGTGCATTTTTCGAAAAGTAAACAATGTGTTCAGACAGTAACCATAGTTACGCGTCAAACCTAGTTTCGCCGTAGATCCTAGCCCTTCTACTACCGGTCGCCTAGTACATATTACTGCTCATCAAGGTAGTTTATTGATTGAATAGTGTATGGGAGATGACAATGAGCCTTCGACAAGTGCTGGTCCATCTAGATCTCAGTGTCTAGTTCTAGATCTAATTCTATGTCTAGACCTGACTTTCGACAAAATGAGGCTGAAAGTGAAAGTGACAGTAAGCTTGAATCGTCTATTTTAGACTATACAGCTAGACCTAAATGTAGATCCAGTGATCTAGAATTCTGACAAAACAATCTAGGCCTAAAAGTGTTGCCATTGTCAATGAATTGAATAGTGTTACAGAAGGGAAAACAACAAATTCCTTTTATCACCCTACAAATATGGAATTTTTTCCCAGTTCGCATAATATATACAGGATTGACTCTGGACTTCATGTTTTAGTAAATATGTAACCAAATGCTTTGAAATTTTTTACACACATTGTTTAATTGATTATCCACTGCTGGATATAAACAGCTTAGGCTGATTGGAGTGATATACTGACAACGTTTTTGTCAGGTAAGTGTTAGATAAATGTCAACATATTTTTGTTCTCACATATATCATACCATTTCTGAACTGTTTTTTGGCACAAATGCACATAGAAGACATATTTTTTCAAGTAATCTTATTCTTCAATCAATTCCCTTCAAATTCATATAAAGGTTGATAGGGTTTTGTAACTTTGTTGGAATGTTATATGCATTTTTGCAAAGTCCCTACTGCAAGCATTTTCACAGGCAAAACCTGTCTGGTATAAAGGAGAAAATCCCGTGGCATGGAAAGAGTTAATAAAATAAATTAAATAAAATACCACTATATTCATCACCAAAGGGATATTTGCTTTTTGGCTTTTACCCGAAACCGAGCGGCAGCCGTAGGAAAAGAACCTTGAAACGGAGGAATTAGTGTTAATAACCTTGTCAAAGGGTTTAATCATAAGCCCTCACTGAGAATCAAATGAGCATTCTTTTGGTTGCGAGCCCAACCCACTACTCACTGTGACCACTAAATATGGTTTCTACTCAGATAGCTTTAAAAAAGAAAAGAAAATCAGCGGCTGTTCCCATGAAAAAGGATTATTTTCCAAAGATTGTCTCTCTGCCATATCAGTCTATAATTAATCTGTACAAAATTAGACATGCATGACAAGGCAATAATGCAACCAACAAATGTCACCTGGACCTTGCAGGACAAAAGCTTTACAAGGAGAATGGAATTTGACGTTTAAACCCTAAAACCACTTAAAATTGTTTTTTAAAAAAAAAAAGCTTCTTGGTTACTTGTAACCTCAAAGACTCTGCCTGCATGCATATCATTCTCAATTATCTTTCAACAATCTTCAGAGACAGAAAAATTCTCAAATTTCCATTCTTAAATCTTTCTTAAATTCTAGAAAGTCAAATTAAACACTTTTCCAATTCTGTTAGATGAAATGGGAATCCTGACCAGGGCACAAGAATAATAAAGATGCTGTAAAATCGAGGAGATTTAAGAGACCTTAAATATCATATATAAATTTTCCTAATGTCTGTCTGTCTGTGTGTTACCGAAGTCCTCCGCTCATCACCAACCAACCTTGGCAAACTAGGTATCGAATCAAAGCTCTCACTCTGCGGTCTGCGGAACGTCTGTGGGAAATTGTTTTAGTTAAGATGAGGACAACTTTACACAACAATATTTTCCATTTTTGGAAGGCCACATAGAAGAAAACCCAGATACTCGCCACGTTAGGCCTACTAAGTGAGGGGATTTTTCCCCCTTCTTTCTTTTATCACAAGGCGGACCCATTCCTTTACATTGCTCGACAGTCGGATGTGTGTCACCACATGCAGCAAATGCAGTAACAAAAATAAATTATTGGGCAAGTCCAATGGTTGAGAATGTGAAAGAATAGTAGATAATGTTTGAGATTTGCAGCAATGGGACCCCTTGTAATATAAAATAACTTTTCTCATGCCTGTAATAAAGGGGATGCAGCTAGAGTAAATACAATAAATATAGGCGTTCTTCAGACTGCACCAGACAGTCAGTATTAAACAGGAACTTAATGGAATAACAAAAATATGTGATACAATTTGTCCTATTTAAAATCAGAAAGTAGAAGATAACAGAAAAAGAAATTAACAAATTTTGAGTGAAGAAGTGAGACAAACAGTTGAATTTTGTTCACTTGAGTACCCTAAAATTAATTTTGGCACATGTTTGTTAGATTTAATAACAGTTACGAATGATATCTTTACATTAAACAGACACAAAAAAGTAAGGGCCATATACTGAATGATATGAAAGCACAAACAGATGATATGGATGAAAAAGTGAATATTTTGTTCTTTCATACTTCAAGAAAATATGCAATAATAATATGATCAAGGACATAAAACATCAAAGCACACTCATCACAAGTCCAGGGATGTAAATGGTTGATAGAAATCTCTTTTAGGAAAAGTGACAAAGAGTTATGTATTCATACTTTATTTCTTATTGTGTTAGTTCCATCAAGCAAATTACCCCTCATCAATTTGATATAGATTTCTTTACATCTAGCTTATTATCAAAAGCCAAGCCTACTAAATACAAAAGTTTTCATTTCCAAACTAGAACCTATCTAAATCTATTCATAAATTGAATGGCTTATTATTTTAGGAATTCCTAAAACATAGGAAATATCTACATCCCTGTTCAAGTCTCATCTAAACAGAGATCACATAATCAAAATGTCAAGTTCATCTTCTCCTTAACTCACGCTTTATCATTAGACTCCAGTGTGTAATCATTGAACCGATGAGCATGAATGACAAGATTGAAGACATTTTCCACGACAAACTCAGGAATGTAGGCAATCGCTGGTGGTACCTTATCAGGTAAGGGAAATTCTGGATGGGGAAACTTGAAAAAAAAAAAACGAAACAAAAATTTTTTTTTTACTTTGTAACACAGACAAAGTACAAGAACTTCTATTTCATCCATAAAAATTACAAACAATTACATTTTTATTGAAAGCTTTTCAAACATGGAATAAATTTGACTAAACAATGTAACATAGTTCTAGAACCATTCATTATCATCTTCTTTCTCATCTAAATTTATCTTCAAGACATTCCATTTACTCTGCAAAATCGATGTAAATAGACATCTGTTCAAGATTATTAAGGAAACCAGAGCCCATGATTTAAGTGACCATTAAATCAGAAAGAGGAATAAATCTTTGCAAACAGCTTGAACAACAAGCACCAAAAAAAAAAGATGAAATTAATAAAATTTGGTGAATGTTCTAAAATCTTGAAGCACATTACCAACAAACAATCAGTTTGATATTTCTTTTCTTATATAAAAGTTTCTTAAAACCTGAACAATTCTTTAAAAACTGCACTTCATAAAACCAATAAACCTTAGTGAGTTTCCTAAAAGCTAGATGATCATTACCAATAAAACCAACTAAGTTTGATTTCTTTTTTCTCATATAAAAGTTTATACAAATCTTTGAAAATTCTTTTAAAAACTGCATTTTTCTCATGAAAATGGAAGAAATATTTATAAGCAAGGAACATCAGGTAAAGTAAGCAGTAACAGACTACCTTTGACTGAGCATCAACTTGAGAATACCGTGGTAACTTTACTGTCCCAAGGCAAGAGAGCCATGAAGCTGTTGCAGCTTGGAATTTCAAAGCAGATGAAATTAGATCTGGATTGGTCACAGCTGCCTTGCGATTTAAATACACTGTCATGGCTGGGGAAGGCAATGTTGATTAGAATTATGGTAGGATAAAGAAAAAGTTATTTCCCACTACAGTTGTGACCGGCAATGTGTCCGCCGGCAACGTGTCCGTTTCACCAAAGTGGCCGTTTTTGGTACAAAAACATAAATTTTTTCACTTAAAAACAGACCTCTAAGTGGCAGGTTCAAAATCAGGAATTTCACCTCAGTGTCTGTTTCGACGAGCGAAAATATATCTCTTCATACTCAATACTGATTTGTTGTTAGTTCCTCAAAATGCACACATAAAATAGAATGAATGGGACATTCAATACGCATAATAAAATGAGGGCCTAATGTGTCCAATACATGTTATGGGTAGGCCATTGCACCATCACAATGGAGACAACAGCCATTGACTTCTCACCTGTTTCCATTGGCTGATTCTTTGTTTGCCATTACAGGCCTATGTACTTTTAGCCAGTCCGTCCATAGCGACCGCCCCTCCCCTCTCTTTCTTCACCCCCTTATTGAACTGAAAGAGTTGCGAGCGTGTCGTTTTTGGTGCTCTGAGTGCTTCAGCATTGCAGGCCTATGTAGTTTAGGTAGATCGCCTTTTGGCTGTCCGTAGTGAACACTCCTTCCCTCTCTGCCACACCCTCAAGAAATTGAAAATTTAATTTTGAGCGCATCGTCTTTGATCGTCCAGGTGTCTTAACCTGACTGGCTACGGTCTCTTTCAACGGATTTGTAGGAAGTGACCATAGCCATGATTGGATAAGCAGATAGGGAATAAGGTGGATTTTGTTGTTAATAGTTTTTTTTGTTACTAGATCTTATCTAGTTTCGAGAGAAGTTTATTGCTGGTTACATAATGTGACGCTGAGACTGGCACTTTCCTGGTTTCAATTTATGGCTCTTACAATGTCTTGGAAGGACAGAACAAATAAGTCTTCAAATAAATGTGTAAAAGCCTTTCTTTCCACTGTTTTCTTTCTTATGCATGTAAACGTACAGTAAAAAGGGTTGGCTACATATGTATCCTTCATAAACGAGGTTATATTCTTGAAAATTCGCCTTAGTGTCCGTTTCAGCTATGTGTCCGTTTTTGCTGCTACCAGCAGGTCGGACGCATAGCTGATCACTACTGTATTAGCAAGTCTCTGTGTTCATGTTTATAGAAAGTTGGGTTTCTCTGTATATCCGTTGTTGCTGTTGCTTTTTTTAATCACACATCCTTGTGTGAATTGTGTGCTGTAACTGTGCAATTATGTGATGTGAAATTGTGATGTGTAAGAAATTTGCATTTGATGTACAACCAATTGCCTTTTGCATCTTAAAGACCTTGATCAAGATCAAGATCCTTTTGAGACTGAGACTTCAGTTTTGTTGAGTTCTTTTAAATCCTTCAGTAAGGTAGATCCAGAGAACCAAAAATGAGAAGACAGTAACAAGAACTACGGCAGAAAAATAAAATATCTTATAACTTCATGATCTTCAAAATATATTACATGTACCAGCTTACTTGCATTTATTATTCTTGTAGATTCATCTTGACTTAACAAATATATGCTAAATTCTTTATATCTTTTAAGTACACATACATCTAATAGCTAAATCCATTGCTTAGTAATCATATGAAATTGCACCTCTATCAATATTTAGTCATCTAATCGCACATACATGCATTGGGCACATGGGGGAGAACAGAGGCTGAGATGAATGAGATGGGGAAAACCTGTAATTTATTAAATCAGCTGGTTTGCTCAAAATAGAGAGGCATGGAAGAATCTTGTTGTTGCCTTATATGCCACTCAGAGTGCAGAATATTGAACTGAGCTGAAATATTATCTGCAAAAGCCACTACGTCATTTTTATGCTTCACATTTACATTACCTTTCTCCATTCTTGTTTTAATATTTCGGACAGGTTCTTCATTCCTGTTTCCTTGTTGAATGACATCATTGTAGAGTCTTTGAATCTGATGCAAGTTCCGATTGACAGTCAACAGACGTTCTATGACAGGTTGCAAGAAAACCTGGAAAAAGAGAGGTATGGATACAAAAGATATACTTAAAAGATGCGAACTTAATGACAAATTTATTTTATCAATTTGATGACAACAGTGGGGAAAAATAAAATAAACTATTCACAAGGAAACATCTTTTTAAAGTTGTTTAACATGTTAAACTTTTGATCCCTTGACTCCTGTCCAGGCTACTACATCAGCATTCAATAACATTTTTAAAAAAGATACCTTCTCTTGATCCTTGTTAAGCGATCATGTAATGCATTATGCCTGCTCTGGCTCAACCAAAAGTGCGACAGTGTAGTATATAACACCCCTGACCTTGACGGCTGGGAAGATTGCTGGCATAATATGAAACATGACCCCAATGGATTAACGACACTCATTCATTACAATTCAAGCTTACTTTCACCTTACACCTAAAAGCAATCCTTTTTTTTTTCTGATAAAAACAACAGTCCTGAGGGCATTTTGCTTATCAGAACATATGAGAAGGGTGATTATAATCAGGGACTAGTGAAAGTTATTTTATAGGACTTTTAAAGGATTTTTTTCTTTTTTATGAAAAATATATAGTTTTTCAGGCCTTCAAAACCTGATATAGGTTTTTAAAGACTATTAAGGACATTTAAGGATAGGCATGCACCATGGGTAATATGATTCTGAACATAGACATTCATACCAATAATAACCCCATTGTCTTACTTGAAAAGCTTTCTGTGTGATGAAAAAGCAATCTGTTATAAAGGTAAAGGTCGCATCCTCCTCTTCTTTTTCTACATCATCCAGAGGAACTAAGCAAGTCTCTTTCTGCAAGCCTTGAAAAGAGATAAATTCTGCATTTTGAAGAGAGCCTACATTCATAACCACATCAGAGTATAGCAATATTTTTTGTTCTTACATGAGCATCAAGGAATGAAGTCAAAATATTAATTATCATAGGTAAGTGGAAATTTATATTTATTTATCTGCAAAACAACATTCTTTTACTTCAGTCATATTTAAGTCTAAACAATGATATCAAATGACATCTGATTGACAGCCATTCTTGATGCATAGCAAGAAGAGACAGAGATCTGGTGTTAGTGATTCAGTAATTACATAATAGATTCAAGGATAAACTGTCATTTATTGTGGTTTGTAAACATATGGGGTGCTCTTTTGTATGGTGTCTCACCTCCACCCAATCCTGTTGAGTTTATCATAGGCATCATTATGACTTTACATTTTGTCTACAGTCATGTCTAACCACTAACATTATGTATATCTATGTTCCCTTTTTGTAGTTTATTTCATATTCAAATGCCATAAACCATGAACCATGTTCAATGCAGGACTGAATCTTTTTCACACGATTGTGAGATTTCTGCTTTATTTCAGTATGTTGAAGATTATCAAGTGAATCTATGAAAATTTGAAGATTATCAAGTGAAACCGTAGGTAAATACTTAATACTTTCCAAAAGACTACAACATGTAGTTCCTCAATCATATGCTTACAATGATAAAGATTATTACCACAAACTCGTACTCAGTTAAATATGAACACTTTCATTTGTGATGGCACAGCAAAACAATAATACTGGTACATGAAAATAGTAATAAAACAATAATTTTTAAAAAAAATAATAATAAAAAAAAAAAATAAATAAATATTAATAATAATAATAATAATAATAATAACAATTGTCTTTGGGTAGTGTCTTCCTTTAATGGAGCTCAAGGCTTTTTATTTCAGATAAATCATGTGATGATAAATCTAAAATACAGATATTGTGCTAAATATTCATAATTTTATCATTGATTACATTGCATAATTTTGATCAATGATCACATAGCATTACGACAGTAACTTACTCAGGACAAGATATTAAGTAGGAACACAAAATTTATTTACTCTTGAAGTAACAAAATATCAAGAAGTTACCTAAGAGATGAAGAGAGCGGGCCATCATCTCCTTGTCACCATTTGCATCAGCCTTTGAGTAGGTTGGCTGGATCTTCATCAATTTCCAAGATCCACACACAGAGAAGGGGAGACTCAACATAAGGAGGACATGTGTCAGATTAACAGCAAAAGCATCACTGACAAACATCACATTGTTAGCCCAAATTTTCCCCCTACCTGAATATGGAAAGAAAATCAGGAAGACAAATAGTTTAAAAATTTCTAGATTTTCTTTCCGCAGCAATACTTGATAGGGCATTTCCTTTACAATAATAAGTAATTCAAATGGTTGGAACTCGACTTGGGGAACTTTCACAAATCCATTCGACAAAGATCAATCTCTCGACCTGTGACCAAAGGGATGGCAAACTCGCTCTGAGGACTAAAGTTAAGGTTCCTTTCAAGGGTCGAATCCCAAAGAAACCAATTATGTGACTGCCTGGCAGTTTTACATGTAAGTGCATCGCCAAAACAAGGCTAGTCATGAGAAATGTGCATGGAGCACTGCAGTTGGTGAGCCAATGTTGCCACACAACACCATTGCCAAGTGGCTCACAACAGCTGAAAATCTCTAAAACTGGACGGAAAACATTTTTCGTAAACGTTTCTGATAAAATAATGAAACACTTTTTAGCAAGAGGCCAAGCTTGAATCCTTCTGACATGTAAAGTAAAGTAAGTCCCGAACCCATGACTGAGCATAGGGGGAATTAGGGGTAGAACCCTAATTGTACTAGGCATACGGCATAATGTGGTAGTTTGCCATTGCTTTCGAAGCTGACTTTACTTCCGCCAAGTCTACAAAGACCTAGCTACCCATTTATACTGCTGGGTGAACAGGAAGCCTCGAAAAAAAACACTGCCCGGCTGGGGGTTGAACTTGGGCCACCTCGCATGGCAGTCAGCCGCTCTACCAACTGAGCTACCGGGCCAATTTTGACATGTATTAACAGTTAAAATTTTAGGCAATGGAGCAAAAAGTTTTTATTTAGAAGATATCGAAAAAGTTGCTGAATTCCTGGTTGTGGATGAAAGGAAGCTCAAAATTTTTAGGGTCTGCTAAAGGCTCCTTTGGGAGAATTTTGTTCTCAATACTGGTTGTTGATTTATCAGCTTCATTGAAGTGGATGACTGTGGTTGCCTTGATGGTGTGTTGATTATTGGGAGGGAATAAAAAAGACAGAAACGTGACAGAGGAGATATTGGTTTGGGCGGTAGGCCACTTTACATTTGATCCTCAATCATGTTACTTAAAACCATAAAATACATTGACGTCTGCTGTCCTGTGCCTTGTAACGATCAGACAAGAAAGTTAATTTTATAGGAAAGATAGAAAGCTACCCAGAGAGTGTTTATGCACGTAAATTAGAAAGAATTGTTGGACATCCTGCTCCTTTGATGAAGACCAATGCATTGCCATATTAGTATCCAACTTCTTGTGGAATTTCACCTACAATGTGAATAAAAAGATTTTAAGTATTCCCTTTAAGTGCAAATGCGGCTCCTTTACTTTTTTTTTTCTTTTTGACTTTTTTCATTATATTCATGCACGGATGTATTCAGAGTATTGAAAAATGGGTTCCTCTGGTATTGTTTTTTTGGTTGTCATGGTAACGGCCGCCATCTTG
>JAOYNN010142594.1:0-11300 GCA_025770095.1 Goniobranchus kuniei | reverse complement strand
GCAAAAGCTATGCCTCCTCCGAGTCGGTTTTTTCGGGGGAATGATTTGACTTCATAGTTGGTTGGTGTCATGGATTTTATTAAAGGTTCATCACCCATTTCCCTATAGCTATGAAAGCATCACAGCACTGCATGAAAGGAATTAATTTTTTTCACACAAGTGCCTGAGAATATTGCTATTGATCAGGTGGCCAAACCAGATGACCTTTTACTATTACTGCACAAAAGAGTTGAATGCACAAGCAGTCCTAGCACAGTGGTTAGTGCGATGGGCTTACGACTAGCAGGTCGCAGGTTCAACTCCCACAGTCATTGGATTTTTTCAGGCTCTGGCTGGCTCCTTCCTAAAGTGAGTGTGCTAAGGACTCAGCGGGAAGACTAGAGCCACACAGCTGAGCTTCATCCTCTTTATGGATGCGAATTTGAGAACGTTGCTCAAATTACATGATCAACACTGCAGGTGATTATATCTCATGCATGGTTGACGCCAGGAAATATTATGATAGTAAGCGTAGAGAGTTGCCCTGTCAAGCAGTCTCAAAGCAGATGAACCTCCATAGCATCATCCTTGAGTCATCCTTCTCACCATCATTCATCATGCAATACAGAAAAAATTGCCAAAAAGTAAACAAAACAAAACAAAAAAAAGCAACAACAAAAAAACAAAAAAAAACCTAAACCAGACTCAGCATTAATCCCAATTGCATAAAAGTGAAAGCAGGTTAACAAACAAAATACAAAACAGATTTTTTTAAGAAAATGTACACATTTAAGGTGTAACACACATTGCAAATGAATTTTCAATCCTACTACATTATAAGATGTACAACTGCTCCTATTCATAGAAAAAAAGAAACAACAGATTTTCCCACAGTGCTGGTACATGTACATGTGTATATATATATATATATATATATATCCATCCAGCATTATCATCAGCATAGAGGAATGAACCAAAGCATTTCACTCTCCCACAACATCTGAACAATTATTGAGTTTCATAGAATCACATTGAATACAAAGTAAATCAAACATATGACAGATGGACATAAATATGTATAAATACCAACAACAGATCTATCTGGTAGCTCAAACAAAAACAAAAAAAAAAAAGAAAAAAGAATTGGACTTTGGGGCTGTATTATGATAAAATCCATTTCAAATGTCTGTTTGAAAAGTGCTCTTTGCGCATACCTCCTGACGGATGCCCTGAAGGTTAAAGTTACCAGATGGTAGTCTATGCATGGTATGGTATAAGAATAAAAATCATAGATGTATAGCAGCAGCGATTCCTTTCAAATCTCAGGTGTCTTTAAAATTGGTCTTGCTCGGTAACATCACTATCCTCACTTAAAACCAAGATAATACTAATTGGCAAGAGCTACTCAGATAAACTTTACTTCAAATATGGTAATCCAGAAGGCTGTACATGCCAAGTTAGAAAATCACATCATTTAAACAAATATGTATGCTGATAACACCCAATTTCATACATCTTATTTCTTCACAAGTGTCTTTACAAGTGTTTTATATAAGTTATAAGCCTTACAATACCTTTCCCTACTCTTGCAAAGATGGTTAAAAACTGTTGTCATTCTTTCAAAGGAAGAATGGGAAAAAAATACATGTAAATTGATTTTTTAAATTGAAGCTGATTAGTGAGTTCTTTGTTCAAAAAAAGTCACAAAGATAGCTTTATCCCTTTCAAATCAAAAAAAAAAAGTATGATCTATAACAAATTGAGGCCCCAGTAACCACTTGAGAAAAGAACTTCCAATAACACTTTCAAGGAGAAAAAAAGCAATTCTATCCAAATGTGAAAAGGTAACACATATTCTTGTTCATGAAGATAAATCTTGGAGACAAAGATCAGAAAATTCAGAGATGATCAACCTATCGTGCAATGAATCTTCAAAAGGAAACTAAAATATTTCATTTCAAGAGAAGAAAAAACTTGTTTACATCATGTATCGGAAGGCACAAATGGCAGGCTTAAAGGATATTAGAAAAAATTATGGTTAACATTTAATATGGATGGTGGGTTTTTTTTTACAGATGAAAAAGATGTTACACTTGAACTAGCATCAAACTCACACAATGACACTTTTAAATAAAAACGCCCTAATATATGATACTAATAAAGATTTCTCATGGAGAACACAAAGGGGAAAAATGGAAAGGAATATCATCAGTGAGGCTATCAAATCAAATAGGAAAACTCACAGGAATTCAACCCCTTTAAGGTCAGGAAAAATTTTTTTTTTTGAAAGAAGGGACGAGTAAGAATGGTGATGAGCTTGCTGAATCAAACCCTGGCATTCTATTTAAAGCACAAAAAGAAGGATACTTGTTTTGGTGACAACAGCAAACTGCCCCCAAGCTTTGGACTAATGAATTTCAAACTTTTTGTTCACAGACCCTTAACAGGTGAATCGAGTTCACAGGTGAGGCACATATAAATATAAAACTAGGAAGGAATGATCCCCTCAATCACACAAATTTAAGTGCAAGTGGATCTCATTTCAAAAAAACCTGTAAACATCATGAAGCGAGAAAGGACGTCAACTGATCGACATGTGATGATTGGGACTTACATAATTCACCTTCAAGATCTGAAGATAGATTGACCATTTCTTTGCAGAGCACACAATTTTAATATGTCTTTTGAAACAACCTGATATATTGATATTTCCATAACAAATTTTATTCTCATACTTTTACGACAAATTCTCTGTTATGAAGGTAATAGAAACATAGGCATGGCCGACTGCAATGTGTGGCAGCATGGCTGCAAGGTCAGGGCGTTGACTTGAAACTGCAGGGTTTCAAGTTTAAGGCCGGGCCGCACCGTGGCGCTGTTGAATCCTTAGTAAAGGCTATTTACATACATTTCCTCAGGCCTGATTGACGCCAGGTGTTATTGAGTACCGACCATAGGCAGAAGAGGATCTTGTCGATATGCTAGAGTAAGTGCGCCTGCAAAATGGATGCATCGCTGTATACTCCACATGGAGTTGAGAAGGTTTTTGCTTGGAAAAGGTGTCTTGGGGGAAACTTGTAAAGCTCTTTGAAAACATTTAGTGGATTTAGCACTACATAATACAAAGTTGTTTTTTCTTCTAAAACTCACAAGCTCACATTGCGGATTGCATCACCATCAACTAAGTCCTTTGTCTTATCATTTATTGGTATTATGTATTTATTTGCGTATTGTCCCTGTTTGTCTTTGTACCTGAAAAAGGACATTTGTCTGAAATGTTATATGTTTTGACCTGTCTCACTCTTTTACTGAGGGAGCTTTAACTTTTCATCTTTTTCTATATCATATGAAGGTGTAGGAATAATGTGAGACAAGATAAGCCTTCAAAGTCCACAAAAACTTTTGCCTTTTCTTTTTCTTTTTTTTTTTCCTTGAGATACCAGATATAAATTTGTAAAATAATTATCGTTCAGTGTTATACAATAATAATTGACGCAAATAAAAATATTCATAAATGTTACACATCTAAACAGTGTTATACAGTGATACTTTAGGAACACTGGTGCCCTTTTGCTGCACAGACACCCTTAGTAGACAAATTTGGGTTGTTTTGTTTTTTGTTTACAATTTTCAATGATACAGCCAAAGAAAGGGGTTTTATGTATAGAAAATAATAAAATACAATCCATCTGAATAATCAACAGGAAGGCTATAAAAAAAGAAAAGTGACAATATGGGTCTCATCCTTTACCAGGCAATATAAATAAACCATACAAATCACAATGAATTCCAGGACATAGAGAGTGGCACTTATCATACCCATACGTTCAGCTACCATGGGATATTATAAATTTTTTTTTTTTTTTTTTTTTTTTTTTTTTTTTTAAAAGAAAAAAGAAAAAAAATCCAATACCAGACTTGCCAACCAAATTTTTACATAAAAATTCTTCCCCATGTTTTGCCTCAAAATTTTACCTAATTTCGCATATTTTCCAACAGAAAATCATATTTTTCTGCAGAACCTGGCAAAAATAATCAGATCCAGCTGACCTCCAAAAGCATGATGATGGTGTGTCAAGCTAACAGAGGGAAGGAAAGCCTGAATTTCCTTAGACAGCCATCTGCCTTGCTACCCATAAAGCAAGTTGTATTTTATTTAGCTTCATTTGAAGAATTAGCCCTCATGCAGGACTGTTTAAGAAATGCATACATTTCTGCAGAGTAGTATCGTTGAATGCAAGATCCAGGAATATGCTTGCATATGAAAAGGATTCAAGAAGGGCATCCCCAATTTGATCCCTCGGGTCGGTTTTGATTTTCACACAAATGAAAACACATCAACAACAAGCCTAGCCTAGTTAGATGATTTCTACCAGTGCAGGTTTTTTCTTTTTTCTTTAATACAAAATGGTGGAACCCATATCTTATCCCCAATCGCCATATTGTCAGCTCCATTGCATATTAAAATATGAGGAATCATACTGGTTGGCAAGTCTGCAATACAACACAGTAAAACAAAGTATTTTTATCAAATGAGTCAATGGCCAATGAGGATATATATAGCATAACATTAGTATGGAATCAAATGAAGCCACAACCAAAGAGAAACCAAAAATTTGTAAATAAAGATCAAGGGTGGTGCAAGTGTAAGGTATACATATATAAGAACAAAACTTCAATTAAAACCAAATGGTTTTCTCATCTGTGCTGTAGGAGACTATGAAAATAGTCACAGCTGTAAGTACAAATAGGTGGAAAAATCTAGGTATTCAAAAATAGATCAAATCTCTATCATGAAGAAATGAAAATCCCAATATGTAACTTTATGACAACACAGAAAAAAGAATGAAAGCAAAAAAAACATTATGGAGGAGCCATCTGAATTGGCACAATTGTATAACATTCACATTCTATGACATGATTACTGTTTTCATACCCTCTGTTCCAATATTATTCTCATATCATCTAAAAGTATATCTGTGTGGGTCTCATCTTTTCATCAAGTGATTTTCACCACTACTTCTTTCCTTAACACTTTGTCATCAATTTCCACATAGTAATTAAAATACATAAAAATGCTGCTAATGCATATGAATATTGATTAATTAATTAATATGAAAAAAAACAAAAAATTCAGAGATTGCTGGCCTACATCCACACTGCTTTTAAGAAAGATCCTGTGATTCTATCCAGATTGACCTCTGTGACGCTGTTAATTTTAGGTGTCTAGTGTTTAATATTTACCAAATCATTCTTCACAACGTTTTTCTTGGTCGTTCCCTATTTTAATTTCCAGATGATAATGCTTCTCAGGTTTCCAATGGCATTCTTGATGGTTCCATGGGCAGGAGATGCCCATAAAGTTGCCATCTTCTTCTCTTTACTGTTTCATAAAGCGCCCTTATTGCATCTGTCAGTGGCTCAGGTGAACACATCTCGGCATTCACCATGGTGAGTACAAGCATGCATGACCTCATGGGTTCGAGCCTCGCTTGCATGAGCAGTCATGCTCATTACCACAAATATTCGGCATTGTGTTCTTGGGTAAGGAACTTTACTTCGCTTACCTCACTCAAATTAGGTGTGAATGAGTACCTGGCCGTTAAGACAGTGCTGTCTCTGTCTGAAAAAATGTATTCGCACTTAACAGGCTGCAAGTTCTAAATGTTCTGTGTATGAAGCGCTGTGAGCTTGGCTACACCGTTGAACGTGTGCTATATAAATGTCAACTTTACTTCTTTTTTTTTTTAACTGACAGCAACTGATTCCACTAGATGCTCAGCATATATCTAAGTTAGTTCATGAGGAAATTAGGATCTTCCTTATGTACCTGGTTTGTGGAATGGCTGACAATTTTCCTGCACCATGACAATTTTCCTGCACCATACATAAGTGCTGACAATACTTTTGATCACTCTATGTCAATGTGAGTGAGACTTTAGACCTGGCCCTTTGTCAGACAGGAAAAAGAGACAACAACCAAAAATAAAAGCAAAGTTTTTCATGTTTTTTATCCTGTTGTGCCATTCATCAGCAACTGGGTAAACCTTAAGAGTTGTTTATTCAATCCTGACGTGTGCAATCTCAGGGAGTAAAGAGTTTGATGAAAGAAATTCAAAGGAAATGAAATGTAAATAAAACTAACCCAACATTGATGGTGGGAAAAGAGAGAAGTTAGGAAGGATTTGAAAATGACAAGCTATGCCATGTATTGTGTCGAAGGGGAATTAATCAGAATTAATCATACACGCAAACACACACACAAAAGCACTCAAAAGATCCAAAATTGCAATTAATAATGGCACTTACTCTTACATAAAAATACACAAAACATAAGAAGCCATTAGAAGGTATTAAAAAACAACAAAAGGTCAGTTGAGAGCATTTTGGAAATTACTTTGCCTGTCTGCTAACCTTTCTCCCTGTGTTTATAATTTAGCTGAATTGCTGACTTGAAGAGTTAGGTACAGTTGTGGCGATAATAATAGTTTTTATATCGGAAAGTCTGAAATCAGCATTGACTGACGCAAGAAAATTAAATATAGAAAAACGTAATGGTTGTGGCAAAAAAAGACCCCCTCAGCAATGGAAAGAAAAGATAAGGAAGATTTTTTTTTTTTTTGAAGTTAACTTACACATGCATACAGAAACAACTCCCCCCACACCCTCGTTCTGGCAAACTAGCTAAATTGGTCGACTGACATAAAATGGAGAGCACACAACTTTTTAGAAAAGACAGGATCACTTATGAGTTGTGATATGAATTTTGTATGACTTTGAGACATCATCAACATAGATAGCTTTCCCTAAAATTATTAAAGAATTACATTAAATGGTACCTTTTTTTCTTTTTAATCCTTACGGTTAAAGGAAAAGAAAAACTATTAAATGGTCTTTAAATCAATAATTAGGAATGTTCAAAGCAAATCTGCAATCTGGTCAGAACCAAAAGAAAGCCTTGGAAAGAGAGCCTTTAACAAAATGAAAGATAATCACATTGAAGAATCTCACATTCAAAAATAAATTAGTATGTGATTCTACGTCAATCTGAATTCAACAAGTTCATATTCTGAGGAAATAGTTTGATCCAAAATGTCACAAAAAGTATAATTTTCATTGGAATTTCCCCCCAAATCTCTTCAACGTTGAACTTCACCACTAAGTAATGTTGAGTCCTTTATGTTAACTCATGTTATGGTTATTGTTAATTTAAGCTCCTGTTACTATCACGACTGAAGCTTTTCCAGTTCTTTATTACATATATTTTACATAAGAAAGAGGTTGCACTATCATGCTGAATATCAATTGTACCACAATTTTTGTTACCATCAAAACAAGAACAGGAAAAAGCCATGCATAGATTTGATAAAGAACTAGGTGTACTCTTGTAAAAGAACAATTTTTGTACATTGAAGTTGCATGGCATGACCAAATGGTTAAAACATTTGGACTAAAGACCAATGAGTCTGTGATTAAATCGCAGTATAGTCAGGTCCAACAATGGGGTCTTATGAAAATCTCTTTACAAAACTTGCTCCTTATCACATATCTGTACTATCTAAGTTGGGGCAAAAAGCCTGTGTGACAACGTGCCATCAATTCCAGGGTCAATCTACTCCAGGTTGTGACAAAGTGCCATCTATTTCAGGTGTGACAAACTGTCATCAGCTCATGGTGTGACAAACTGACATCTGCTCCATGGTGTGACAAATTGCCATCTACTCCATGGTGTGACAAATTGACATCTGCTCCATGGTGTGACAAATTGCCATCTGCTCCATGGTGAGACAAATTGCCATCTGCTCCATAATGTGACAAATTGCCATCTGCTCCATGGTGTGACAAATTGACATCTACTCCATGGTGTGACAAATTGACATCTAATCCATGGTGTGACAAATTGACATCTACTCCATGGTGTGATAAATTGACATCTACTCCATGGTGTGACAAATTGACATCTACTCCATGGTGTGACAAATTGACATCTACTCCATGGTGTGACAAATTGCCATCTACTCCATGGTGTGACAAATTGCCATCTACTCGAGGGCACTCATTCCAAAGAATGTTACAGAAACTCAAAAAGATCATGGATCTTAATGGCCTCAAAGGAACTTTACGTTATTGCGACTGTGGTCTTGTGAGCCAAGAAACAATAGCTTAGCTAGTAACAACGTGAATGAAAAAATTCAGTTTTTTTTTAGTAAGCTTGTGATTGTTTGCTCACCAAACCTATGGCAGGTAGGATTTGTGTCATTGAATATAAAAAGATTATAAACCCAAGACATCCTAAGAGGAATTTAGGCATATAGAAGAATTTTGGCAATTGGGGATCATAGCAATGTAAGCTGAAAAGTTGAAATCAGGGAAAATTCAATTCCAATCATTTTTTCCTTCTTTCTGTCTCTTTCACATTCATATAAGGGTTTTAAAGAAAAATTACATAGAGGCTGCAAAACTGTTCACCTGCTGTGGCAACCCCTTACATAGGTAAGTCGGAGCAAACAGAAGATAAAATATCATTTTCATTATTAACAGGAGCATATGAGAGCAAACCATATAGATTCTATATCATATACTATATATCATTCCATACATTAAAATTATTTTTATATGATACAATCACATAAGTAAAGTTTATAAAACATGTAATGATACAAATAACAGGGATGTAAATGAGCCACAAAAAAGGGGAAAAAAGGCATGTAAAATAGATTGATCACATGGTACGTAGCCTTCCCTTATTCTGTTGTTACAGCATTATAGCTAATGAGTAGTAACACACTGGATGTACATCTCCAAGAGGGAATACAATTATCATATACTGACAGAGGTGTTTTCATTGCATTTTTTCCTGAGTCCCCTGTCTCACTTATTCACCTGTGTAATCCCATTTATACACATAGCTGTAGTGCATTCCAAAATACATGTGAGTGCATATCATTTTTATTCCGCATATCAAACGTGATACACATAAACTTGATACTTTGCATGCAGGCTGAGCTTTTAAAATACCTTTTGAATATATGAAATGTGAACCCTGTAACTTCTACCGGTGATAAGAAATCACAAATCCCTTTCATATTATGTGCACCTTTCATTAAAGTAACTCCAAACATCACTATTTCATGTTTGCAAAACTTGACGCAACACAATAATGCGGGCACTATTTTCATTATTTCCATGATTTTCCACTTGCACTAATGCAATATGAGGGGGAGACCCAAAGCCCACTTAGCTACAAATTTTAAAAAACGTTTAATCAATGTCTAAATGACGATAGCAATTCAAATATAAGGGTCTCTGGAAGTGCTAAAAATTCAGTTCAAACTCATGTATTGGCACAGGGACAGAAAGGATCAATAAGGCAATTCCTCAACAATTCCAACAGTAGGCCCAAGCTGGCCATATCAACTGCATTCTAAGTTGTTCAGTATCCAAAATCAACATAGCTCTTTACTTTTCCATTTCTGGGCTGCAAGCCAAATACTATGTTTGAACATTATATTAATATCTCATCAGCAAAAAAGACTAAATGATGAAAACGTAATTTCCAATAAAATATTACAGATAAATAAAATAAACACTGATTTATAAACACATGTAAAGACCTTTTAAAACTCATTCAATGTCATGAATTTTATGCCACACTTGGATTTGGAAATGTGACTTTTACACAGACAATGATTTAGATTCAAATCTAAACTGCATTCAACTAATTATGTAAGCCAGACTTAAGTTTAGACCTCTGTTTATTCATAACTTTCAGGACATTTTTTAATCTTATCCTCTCAATTATTTAAGGACAAGATATTAGAGTCACTTACATCTTCAAGCAAAACTTTTTCTTATCCTTTTTTTCTTTCTTTCTTTCTTTCTTGAGAATGTATTGCAAAGCGATGATGGTGAATTAAAAAAAATATATATATTATATATTCAGACCATGATATCAATAGTGAGCCTGATCAACAACCACATACAGAATCATGATCCTGGGTCATCACATATATCAATTTCAAAGTTTATGCTTGGATCTGCCTTTTCCTTACCCGTGGCTCTAATGCAGATGCTTGGCCTGATGTGGGTATAAGGTAAGTTGTATATCTAAAGCCAACAATGACAACACTATGACTCAACGATACAGTGGTACCAGGGCATTTCTAGTATTAGGTTCTGTATAACTTTCACAACTTTAGCTATATAATCACAAAAATAGGGTAGATGAATTTATAAAAATTCGGAGTGAAGATTTTCTGGTGGATCTTAATGCATATAAAGAACCTGATAACAGATCCATGATACAAGACTCACCAGGAAGTAAACAGCTTTTTTTTTTTTTCTTAATTTTCCCCTTGATACAACATAGTTACACACATTTGTATAATTATTCCAATCACTGAATTTTATTTTAGTAAAATTAGTTGCAAATCTATTTAACTCCCTCAGATTTATCATGAAGAGTATGCCAGACTCAAATGTTACATTATTCAATGGTAGCAGTATAATGAGGCTGATAAGAGATATCTGAAAATGGGCAAGTCCTGTTATTAATAATACTAGGGTATTAAAAGAGACCATCTCATTCAAAGCATGGAATTAAGGTGATGACAAGATGACATTAAAAGAATGTGTTGAGAGTATAACGTGAAATTATGAAATTGCTGTACTGTTATGTCTTGCTTTTTTTGCGTAAACAAGCCAACTCAGAGAATGACTGATTATGCATAGGGCAAGAAAAGATTTCATCGAGTTCACTGCAATTGGAACTATCTTGTTAAACTACTTTCATATTTTTTAGATAGTTTCAAAGACACAGACCAAAGTACATGCACATGTATTTTGACACAAAATCTACCTTTCTTTCTTATCAATCTGGCCAAAGCCCAATCACGTTTATCAAGAAAACAAAAGATAGCTTTTTGATTGTACATTGTACGTTGTTGCTATATACTAGTACAGTGAACAATTTGAAGTCAGGTCAAGTTTGCAGTCAGTAAATTAAATTGAGGAATTCTGAAAATATTTATGTTATATAATTTGAAGGCATGAGACATCTTGTCTAATACAATGATACATAATGTTACAGCATTTTTCACATTTTTCAAACATGAAAGATGTTGCCAGATACACTGAACAAGAAAAGAACAACAAAAACAAAACAAAATCCTTTTCATCAGTTTCAGCCTCCTGCCTCTGGCATACAACTCAAACCAACTATTAATGCCTAAAAATTCTTTGCAAATGGCAATCTTCAACATATCACAGACTCTTTCATAGAAAGTAGAGCAATATGTCCTGCAAATAGGTTGTCTCTTGAC
>JAOYNN010142483.1:0-11302 GCA_025770095.1 Goniobranchus kuniei | reverse complement strand
TCTCTCTCTCTCTCTCTCTCTCTCTCTCTCTCTCTCTCTCTCTCTCTCTCCTCTCCTCTCCTCGCTTCTCCTCTCCTCTCCTCTCCCTCCCTCACTCATGTACAAAAACATGTTTTTTTTAAAGGTTGTTAGGTGGTTACAACTTCTAATGAATTCAAACAGATAAAAAACGAGGACAATATTTTTATCCACAATTAAGCAAGAGAAAGAAATTTTAATTTTTGCCTGCTGCCTGGTCAGTATTATGTCATATCAGTTTGATGTACCTTTTTATTGATTTTTTGTTAATGTACTTTTTATTGATTTTTCAAGATTGAAGAACATAAAGTACCCAAAAATGTAGGAGATAATGTATAGGAAATATTGTCTCTGGGCTTTGTTTAATTATACTGATTGTGTCAATTTTCCAGGGTTGGAGTTTGCTTGCTGCACTTCATTGTGTGCTTTTACCAGAGTTGGTTGGCCTCGACATTTACAAAAGCCCCCAACTGGAGATGCTCGCTCGAAGATGGCAAGACCGCTGTCTGGAGGTTTGTTTCAATCATGTTTTCTGTCCATCCAATCCTAAAGATACTCCCATTAAAGCAAATAAAAAAGCAGAATCATCGATGTGAAAACATTGCTCATTGAAGTAATACAAATTTTTATTCATGAATGTATCTTGATTTGAGATCAAGAGAATCTAGATGTGTGTAACTTATGAATAATATGTGTTTGTAATTTCTTTGACGATTTTAAGAATATGGTAAAAAAAGAGATGAATTTCTGTGTTGTTGATCTTTTGATGGAATCATCTGCCATGATTTATTTCCATGAAGGGATATCTTGTTATTTTGACTTTTCAATTTTTTTCAATCAAAAAGTTGTCTCAGACTAGCCCTTTTCTAAACATTTTAAATATTATTTTATTTTTTACATTTTTTTTTTGTGATGATGCAGCAAATTTTGTGAAAAGCTAGCAAAGTATTAATTTGCTCTTGAATGTTATCCTTTTATCCTAATTACTCAGTACCACTGGGCATATAAATGACTTTAGTCTGAGGCTGCATGGTGCTGCACTCATCAAGTTTTACTGCATTTCCTTCATCTATCTCACTGTTGCAGTCACCTCATATAGGTTCTACCTTTGTAAGTCAAGCCCTGAACCACAAAAGTCACCTTCTGTGTTAAGTCATGAGAATGTATCCAAACCAGTTCCATATCCTCCTCCTCCTCCTCTCAAGTGATCACAGCCATCTCTGCCTTTTCTAGGACTACTCTGTTTGGGGCATGTTGCGACCTCCTGAAAAGCCAAAGGCCTGCCTCAGATATTTTCTTTAATGAGTAACGTTAAGTGGAATGTTATGTTTTAAAGCCAATGATACCTAAGGCACACTTCTTGTCCAATATGTTTGAAAGCCATTGATACGTTTGATAAAGATTGCACTTCCTGTCCAACACAGACATAATGACCAGGTCATTCTCAAGTTTATGACTGGAAAGGAGTAAGATTTCAGTTGTATGTTGAATAGCAAAAAATTAGTAAAATTACATCTTTAAAAAGATGCACTTGACTTGTCAATCAGGAAACAGCATTGTAAGATTGCACAACTTACTTTTTTTCTATCAGATCAGAGAGGCTGCACAAGCTCTCTTGTTGGCAGAGCTTCGCAGGATACAACCTGAGGGACGGAAGATACTCATTGACAAATGGGCTCCTTTCTTGCCATCATATGTGGATCCAGAGTTGTCTCTCTTGAGCAATGCACCTCAGCATGATGGAGAAGATGATGATGATGAAGAAGATGGCATTCTAGCAGGTGCTGTTCCCTTCCCTAAATTCATGGAATGTTTTTTGTTTATTTTTATTTTTAGAACTTCATAAATCATTGGCTAGAAAGGTAGGGCATAATGGAGATGGAGAAGATTTGGTATAGAAATTGTCATTAAAGAAAGTTTCTTTTAGAAAGATGCAAGAGGCTGGGATTTATTGGAAGATTGGATTTGCCATGGGACAAGAAGAAAGAAAAGAAAAAAATCTTAGATAAGTTCCATGTGAGGTTGTTTAGTGGTGATTTACTTAGCAGCCAATCACAGTGACACAGTGTGTGTAAGTCCCACCTCCTAGCAGGATACAAAAGTGCATATCTTTCCTCCCCATGTATCGTCTCTCTAAGCCCACCTTAACTTTCCCAGGTCCATATTTATGTAATCCAACCATCTATTTTTATATCCTATCTTGAGAAGAGGAAATTATTATTATACTTTTAGGTAACCTCTCAGGTGGCCCAGTAGCTAAGTTGGTAGAGTGGTTGACTGCCATGCGAGGTGACCCGAGTTCGACCCCCTGCCGTCAGTGGGTTTTTTGGGGGGCCCCCTGTATAAATTGGTAGCTAGGTCTTTCTAGACTTGGCGGAAGTAAAGTCGGCGTGGAAAGCAATGGCAAACCACCACATTATGGTGTATGCCTAGTATAATTAGGGCTGTACCCCTAATTCCCCTATACTCAGTCATGGGTTCGCGACTAACTTTACTTTACTTAGACTTTGTCCTAGGTGAAAAGCTAGCACAGGGCTGCCAACCATTACCATTTTGGCACAATCAATACAATTTTCCGATCATATTACGCCATTACGATCGTAATTCAGATTTTTACGATTTCATGCTTCAAGTCAATATTATTTAATTAAATGACAAAAACAAAGACAAAAAGACATCTAAACCCTGAGACCTTCTACCCTCAGCACAATAATAATTTACCTTCCAACATACTCAATTCCAAAACACACCTGCACTCTCATAACAATTACACTCACATGCTCGCACAATGATGACGGTCGACCTCAACACAAAGCGTAAATATGCGGCATTTGAGATCCTCGTGGATTTGCAGTTTCAACTTCTGTTCAAAACCTAGGATCATGCTGATTGACTGATCATTCATTCACAAACAAGGCTTATGAGTGAGGTGCCAAGATAATGTCTTAATTAGGCCTGCAATAAAATAAACCACTTCGTCTTACAAGCTGGTTGTAATTAAGCCGTCATCTTTCTATTTGAAGAGAGATATAAACGAGGCATTACCATTTTGGCACAATCAAAACAATTTTTCAATCATATTGCCATTACGATCGTAATTCAGATTTTTACAATTTCACGCTTCAAGTCAATATTATTCAATTAAATGATAAAAGAAAGACAAAGACATCTAAACCCTGAGACCTTCTACCCTTAGCACAATAATAATTTACCTTCCAACGTACTAAATTCCAAAACACTTCTGCACTCTCATAACAAAGACACTCACATGCTCGCCCAATAATGACGGTTGACCTCAACACAAAATGTAAATATGCAGCATTTGAGACCCTCTTGGATTTGCAGTTTCAACTTCCGTTCAAAACCTAGGATCATGCTGATTGACTGATCGTTCATTCACAAACAAGGCTCTTGAGTGAGGTGCCAAGATAATGTCTTAATTAGGCCTGCAATAAAATAAACCGCTTCGTCTTACAAGCCAGTTGTAATTAAGCCGTCATCTTTCTATTTGAAGAGAGATGTAAACGAGGCATCCTGATGCAACCATATGTTTGGTTCTCGAGCAAGTCGAAAGGGGTTGGGGCTGTAGCATGATTAGTTTTACAAACCCCTGTTACTGAGTTACAGAAATGCGATTAAAATTACGAATAATACAGGGTTCCACTGGGTCAGAAAATCAAGAAAAGGTCGGGAGTTTTTAAATTGGAATTCAAGGTTGTGAAATTTAGAAGCAATACGTTTTGTATCTGATAAACATGAAGTGATAATTTAACTTTTATACCTTATTGTGCATTGTGTATAAATTCTTAAAGACGACCGACCACCTGCACATGGATATACAGAGCGGATCTGTGTCAAAGAGAGAGCTTCTAATTTTCCATATTTTTAAGGAAATCCGTACCTTCATAAAGTTTACATTTGCCGCCCACTATACTGAACCAGTCCATGAAATAGTCTGTGGAAAAAAATGCGTCAATGCAACAGACAACCCATGTTGCCTTCATGGCTCTCCATAATGTAATATCACACTACATGTGTTTCTGAGGAGGTCAGCTGAGACTTAACTTTTCTCGGGAGGGGAAGGGGGAAGAGGGGATTTTGATTTTTTGTCTCAGATTACCCTTTTTGAGGTAGTTAATTACTCTTTGTCTATCCCAGGGATTGGCAGCCCTGCTCACAGCATGGAAGGCATGTTCCTGACTGAGTTGGACAATGAAATTGATATTTTTAGAAAATGATTTATTTGAACTTGATGTTCAGGCAAAAATCCTACATTTGATAGTTTGAGCTCAAAACTGGACTTTGAAGTATAGCTGTTGAAGAAAGAAGATGATCTCAAACATCTTATGGGGTAAAGGCTGGAAATTCCAGAGATCATGATATAAAGCCCATAAAGTATTTCCTAAGTAATAATTATTATTGTTCTTTCTGTTTATCCTTGTTGGGTTGTCACCATGAATATTTTCTGTGACTAGTCCTGTGCAATGCATCTTTCTCCCTCACACCTGTCTTACCTTACCACAATGGCAAATCCCTTAGTTCCCCATGAGGATGATCTCTCGGGATATATCTGCCCAAACATCCACTCTCCATCTTTTCCTGTCCATGGCAAGTCCACCAGCTTTTTCCACACTCATTCTCATCCAACTCCTGTAGTCATCATAATATTATCTTCCTTAATTCCATCTATGTATATTCTCTTTGGTCTTCCCTTTTTTTCCTTTTGTCTGCCAGTAACATCTCCAGCACTCTCTTGCCATTGCTCTGCACATGACCAAAACCATCTCAATGTGAACTCTCTTTGTCTTTAACCAGCGTATCTGAAATTTATCCCTTTATTATAGTTGGCCAAACTCATTTTGTATCGTCTCTAACCTCATAAGACCCAGGGAGACCCAGGTACCTTCATTACAGCCACCCAAGCTCTAATCCCAGCTGTTTTGTCAGAGCCATGGTTTCTTGGCCCTAAATCAAAACTGGTCAGATGTCTGTATTAAAATATTTTCTCTTTCACTTTTGTCAAAATCTCTGGTTTGGATTAGAAAGTTTGTTACTCCATAATACGGTTGTGCTAGAGTACCAGGCCTCTTTCAGCCTACTCGAGAACCGAACATATCATCCCTGTAAGTCTCTAAATGCAGATGTCAGAAATTGGGACATAATTTTTTACGGCTTAATTTGAATAGAATTGGCACACTCCCACCTCCTGTATGAATTGTCCGTCTAAATATTTAAATGTACAAGCCAGCAGATATTTATAGAGAAAGTTGGGAAATTCATTCCAGTCAAATAAAGGCAAAAACGTCATGACCCAATTTCTGACTTAAGTATTTAGAAACTTACAGGGACGATGTGGTTATATCAGGATCCATCCCTTATCTTTCTGCACATAGAAAGATGGGAGCTTTTTTATATAACGCTGAATCCACTATGTGCTCGAGGGGCTTTACAAGGTGTTCCCTAGCAGGCATACCCCCTGGGGGTCTACAAGTGCAGCACATCTTGCGAAACAACAGCACATCTTGCGAAACAAAACTAGCCCATTGCTAGGTACTCATTTAACACCTGAGTTGAGTGAAGCAATTAGGGTAAAATTTCTTGCTTAAGGAAAAAACACAAGTAGTCGCTGGTGGGAATCGAACCCAGGACCTCATGGTCCCAGGCCAACATCTTAACCATTGACCCATCTGTGCCCCCAGTGATGATGGATCAATAGATTGTCAGAATCTCTACAATTATAACAATGTTTATTATTTCAGAAAAAGAGACAGACTCACCTGAGTTTCAATGACATGTATGATCTTGACCCTTATGGCCTTATCATATAATTTTATGCAAGTTGTTGAGGAAATAAAGCTATTTGTTGTAGAAGTAGAATTGAAAGACAAAATTCACCAAGTTCATACTTTTAAGACTTTGTTAGAAAACTTATAAATAGAAGTGATTTCTTTTGTGGAGTATCATATTGTCATCCCTTAGCAAACAGTTTAAGTACAGTAGAAATGTTTTTCCTCAAGGTGACATACCAGCCTCAAAACAGTCGGTATCTTTTGAGAGTCGCAGGAAACAGGCGACAGCCATTGTAATGCTGGGTGTGATTGGAGCAGAATTTGGACATGAGATGGAGCCAAGTCGTACCAGAGGGGATGAAACCAAGCAAGGCAAAGCAAAAGGCACTCAGGAGGGCTTCAGTCTCACTAACTATTCCCTTTCAAGGCATACAAGTAAGATTTTTATTATATTCTCATATGTTAGATTCTGGATCTAGACATATTGGAAACAAAGACAAATTACAATATAATGGTCTGTGCCTCTGCTAGAAAGCTTTAAATCAGTTTGTATTCTTATTTTTAATAGCGTCTTTAAAATCCAGATCACGGGATTGGTATCAAAAAGTCTTTCCATGCATTTGGTAGATCTCAAAAGCTAAGGACTTACTTATATTACATTTGAGAGACTAGTGCTGACACTGGTTCACAGAATGGTAAATGAAGGCTTACTCCAGTCATGTGATTCTCTGGAAATTATAGACTATTTTTTATGGGAGTGTTGGTTTTTGAGTTTATAAATACTGCTCAGGTATATTTGTGCTCTTATGTAATCATATTGCTCGTTTATGTTACGTCTTCATAATCGCTTTTATGAAATATGGTATGCATTCAATGATATCGTTGATTATTCATGTTCATATATATTTGTGCTTTTATATCGGGTGGGGCAACAAAAAAATTCACTGTACTTTAGACTTCTATAAATCAGTAACATTTAAATGAATTCCTTTGTAATTTTGTTTTAATTAAGATCAAGTAAAGCTTTCCTTGATTAGATTTGAAAAGGACAGAAAAATTCCTTCACAAACTTAAAAGTTATGAATTTTTTTTTTACGAAACTGCTAAAAATATGCACTATCATTGAAGGCAAAAAGTTACCTGACTGTTTGGCTCTCTATCTAAATCATGATTTTATTCTACAAAAAGGCAGGGCAACCTCCCACACAGGTAAAATAATGCAAAGCCTATATTGATTTTTTTAAAAATTAAATTCATGAAGAAGATGAATTACCACCTCAGTCACCAGATTTAAATCCGATGGGTTTCTTTGCATGGGGTTCGTTAGTTGAAAAAGTGTACGAGAATCAGAGGTTGTCGTTCACATGGGCTTCCCTGAAACAGAAAATAATGCAGTGCTGGCACTTGATTACTGTGGAGGACATTTGAAAATCAGTTCTCAGTTGTAAATGAAGGCTTAGAAATGTAATTCATTAAAATGATGGTCCAACAGAGCATTTGGACAACAAATCCTAATCAATGTTTTGAATCTGATGCAACTATACCTCAATGATATTGTGTAGTTTTAGGAAGTTCATACAAAAATCCATAACTTTGTAGTTTGAACAGGCATTTTCATGTCCTTTTCAAATCCCATTTAGCTTTATTTGATCTTAATTTCATCCAAATTAGAAGGTTATCCATGTACATGTTACCGATCTATAGAGGTCCAAAGTACAGTGAGTTTTGGGTTTTTTTTGACCCACCCGATATAATATTGTTCGTTCATGTTGTAACCACTGTTATATTATGAAGGTGGGATATTCAGCACCTTTCAACCAATGTAATTGTATCAGTGCCACTCTTGAAATGTTTAAATGCGTTCGTGTGCATAGTGGGATTGGCCTTATGGTTTTATATTCTTGGGCTGATTTCCCTGTGGTTCCTGTTGTAGTGGACTCAAAAGAGGTCAAAAGTTTTCCTTTGTAGTCTTAAGCTTTATTCATCAAGATCTAGATATAGATAACTCTTCTGGCAGTATCTCTACCTGTCAATATCCTGTATCTATTTGTCTAAAAACTTTTATGTAAAATGTAGGAAGGGAGGAAGATGTAATGAATTTTATTTTTTTAAGAATCTACTACAGTCTAAACTCTTTTCAGTTTGTCTCGATCATCTCATTAGGCGGGAAGAGAAATGAACATTTTCACTGTGGCAGTGCTTCATCTCCAATATCGTTGGTCTGAGTCGTACCAAATAGAAGAAACATTTAAGGGCTGGAAAAATGTTTAAGCTGTGTTTAAATCTGATATTCTTTGAATGGTTGTCTACTTTCATGTGAAATATAGTAGCCAATAGACTTGTAGAGATTACTGCCATTGAAAAATTGGTCATGAAAAAATTTTCTTCACTCAGTTACAGATATTAGAGTACATTACATAGCTTGAGAGTTACTCCTATTACAGTATGATTCGCTAGCCTGTCCCATTCTCCATTACACATAAATTGAGGTTGAAGGAAGAATCATTTTTCTTGAATTCCTTTCAAGTTTTAGTTTAGGTAGGGATATTGTTTTGAATTAATGTTCTTTACCTGATGTTGTCCTAATATTATATTGAATGCTGAGGTGTTTGGAAGGAAACATTTTTTTTACTATTTTATGGAATGTAGAAACTTCTTTATGTGATCAAACTTTTAGATGAGCTAATGGAGTCTCTGTGAGTTTGAAATCAATACAACTCTCTTTACCTACTTATATCCAGCGTCAACTGCGGTGAAATTAGATTTACATAGATAATCTCAGTACCCTATAAATTTTCATGACTTAAAATTTTGGCAACACAAGAAGAAATACCGTTCCATTATTCTCATATAAAAAATTTTTGAAACTAAAGAGAAGGAAATCCAGAGCTCAGTTGATTTTGTTAAAGTGTCTTCAAGGATATTTTGGACCAATAAGACAGTAATCATCCCCACTTTCGGTGGCATTAACAATAAGTGGTACAGCACTGACAACCCATGTAACGAATTATTTCAAATAGCTCTCTGGAAAATGGACAGAGTCATTGCCAATCACAATGATCGCAGTGTCATCCAATACTCAAACCTTTAAGGAAGCATGGCAATGGCAGTAGTCAGATATGAAGGACAGAAATTTGCTCTGTTTCTGTTAATCACAAAACATCTCATCTCTCAGAGAAATGAGTATTGACAAGTAACACCCAGAGCAGTCACAGGTTCATCCCCTTTTAAACTGTCAGTCACAAGACAAATCAATTAAAATTTATAAAGGATCTCTGGTGGAATAAATGAAGTGAGCACAAGCTTGCAAACAATTTTCTTTGTTTTGGTTGGACGTTGGAGGCGGCTTGTAGTTGCACGTTGACCAGACAATATTGACCAATAGACATTTAATTGTGCACAAACGGCTAACAATAACCTGCTGATGATTTTGACCATGCCCATGAAAAAACAAATTAATGAGGAAGAACTTGGTTACACCTGACATAACTGGATATAATGTCTCATCTACCTCTCTCCAAACAAACAAAAAAGTGGTATTGTAGTTGGATCTCAATGAATATTTAACAAGAAATTTCTCTAGAAAAACTTACGTTTTCTGAAGAAAGGGGGATCTGAGGTGGCAGGAGTTCAAGCGTTCACGATAATATTTTCTCTACCTGACTTCTACCATAGCCTGGCTAAGATGATAATGTTAGTCTATGAAGGCTTACTTAGCGACTGGTGTTTGTGATGGAAGCTTAGGATGTCACCTACTAGCCAGTAAAGTATATCAACAAAATGACACTGAAATTTGCGGATCATGCAATCAGAGACACCAAAACTTGATGGCCTCAGTACGACATGGAATGAAGGATGACTCACATGAAACAGATCAGCAGAAAGACACTTGGCGAGATATGTCACAAAAGCTTGGACTGTTGCACATGGAGAAAGATTGTGTGGAAATGTTGAGTAGTTGCTAATGCAGACCCAATGATTATGCTGACAGGTGAATCAACAATGGATCTTGTACCCCTCGTTAATTTGTGTAGAGATTTTCTTTGAGGGATCCAACATTAGATTTGACAAAACGCAATCTGATTTTAATATTGGCAACCGGTGTTTTCACCATTGATTAAAAAACTTTGTAAAACAGCAGAAGTTGAAATACTATAGATATATATAAAAAAGACATGGAGGATTGGGAACAACAATTTTGGATGGAATTGTGGAAGGGAAGAGATCAAATGGACGACCATCAAGACAATGGGAAAAGGACATCATAGAAGCCATAGGAATGACAACAGCTGATGCAAGGAGACTAGCAGGGAGTAGAAGTGTGTTTCAAAATATGTTCAAGAATGCACGTCCCCACCAGGATAAGAATAGAGAGAGGTATTTTCACCACATTTTGTGAAAAAAACCTACATACCATTTTTTGCCTCACAAACAGGCTGGAATCTCAGTGTTTTTCAGTCTTTGAGTTATCTAAGCCTGCCATTCAATTAGATTTGGATCTACTTCTGACTCATCTTTGACATTGATAAATTTATGCACAGATCCAGGTCACCCAAGAAGTAATTGAGAGACATTCAGAATTGCCCTCTTAATAACTAAATAAGAAAACTATTTTGTTTGTTTATTTGTTTCCTTGTCTTGTCACCAGGCAAAGCATTGACTTTCTTGTTACTCCAACCACCAAGTCCAAAGCTTCCACCACACACACCTATACGTCGTGCTGCCATTGATTTGATTGGCAGAGGCTTCACAGTCTGGGAACCATATTTGGATGTTTCTGCTGTGCTCCTTGGGCTGCTGGAGTTGAGTATCGATGCAAACAAACTGATTCCGAGGTGAGAATTCCTCCTCCTCTCTCTCTCTCTCTCTCTCTCTCTCTCTCTCTCTCTCTCTCTCTCTCTCTCTCTCTCTCTCTCTTTTCTCTGTGTGCTGTGTTTTTGTTTTCTTGTTTTTCACTCCTGTAACAGTTGTTGTGGAAAAGTAGTCTAGTTATAACAATTTGAATGTCAGATTTTGTTCAAGGTTGACTTTTTTTGTCATTGCATTTCAGGTTGGAAATGTGCATCTAACTTATACGTTGTTTTGCACACATTGTCTATATTTTGTTCCCAAATCCCATGCTACATAAATGGAATTCTCTCTGAATGTGTTGTTTTTTTTCTTCATGTGTGTGTGTGTTGTTGGTTTTTTTTTGTTTGCTTGGACTTAAGTTTACATTGTGTTGTAGTGAATTGATACATAAATGTCTTTTTTAGAGTCTTAAATCTTCATTTTGTTTATGAATTTAGAGATAATATTTGTCTTTCCATTTTTATTCTTTAAGCCTTCACTTCCAATTTTATACTCCATTCTTGTTTCTGCTGGTCCATAGATATTAACTACATATGATATTGCTTGTTCCGGTGTAAAACTATTTGATTTTTTTTCTTTCTTTTTTTCCTCTTCTTTTTTTCTTTGTTCTTCAATTTTTTCTTTTTCAGCTAGTTTCTTAGCCT
>JAOYNN010142372.1:0-11303 GCA_025770095.1 Goniobranchus kuniei | reverse complement strand
ACGACTAAATTTTTGAAAACTGATTTTGCTCAAAATTGTTTACAATATGTTTCAGCTTTCACTGATAGGTTACATACTTTGTTGCAATATTCAGAAGAAAAGGCTGATGTGGCTCAATTAGAAATTAAGCATTACTATGGCAAGCACACAAAGCATCGTTAGTTTGATGTTGGAGATACGGTTGTAGTTTATTTACCCGTTTCAACTCACCGTTTTCAAGGTAGGTTGTTTGGTCCATGCAGAATTCTTCAGAAACATAGCAATAGGAATTATTTAGTGGCTACACAAGATAGAAGGAAGAAGAAACAACCTTTTCATGTAAATCTGTTATGACAGTATTTTGATACGTCCCCACCCCTATGTTTTGTAGAACCTGAAAACCGTATCTCCGACTAAAACATATGTTTTATGAATATCTATTTCTGAAACACAAGTTGATAATGTTTCCTTTTCTGCTTCTGTTTCCCCTGTTAGGTAGCCCGACGCCCTCAAGTTACAAGCGGTCCTGAGGAAACAGATCAGCTGCTAGAACATCTTAGTCCTGACCAACGTGAGGAAGTCCTTAAAGTCCCCACATACTTTCCGAAGTGTTGGAGAGATGACATAAGTATTTCTTACCTACCTTATTATGAAATACGTTTAACCAGTAAAAAACCGAGTTAACGGCCTCCTTAACGATTACATCCAGATAAGAAAGAGATTCTCCGTAATGAAGTACATAAACTCATAGGTCTCGGTGTTATCAAAGAGAGTTACAGTAACTACTCGCCAAGTGCTTTCCTTGTACTTACACCAGATGGTAGTTGGAGACTCGTGGTAAACTACCGGCGATTGAATGAAATCAGCATCATAGAAAAGTACTCTCTGCCACTTATTGAAGATATTATAGATAGGATTGCTTCATCTTCATATCTGACGACGCTCGGCCTAAAGTCTGCTTACCACCAAGTGCGATTGCATCCTGGTTCCACCAAGTTTACAGCTTTTGTCACATCGTTTGGCTTGTACGAGTTCAACGTCTTAACTTTTGGAATTGCCGGGGTCCCAGCTGCGTTCCATAGAAAACTCAGTTTAGTTCTCAGAGGCTATGAATCATTTTCCTCCATCCATATTGATGAGTTATCATTTTGAGTAAGGGCTGGGATAGTCAACTCCGACATCTTCGGTTGGTCTTAGAAAGACTTAGTCGTTGGAACGTTGTTCTTAATATCGCGAAAGTGAAGATGACAAATGGTTCCGTTAATTACTTAGGATTCACCATCAGATGTGGACAAGTCTCACCCATCTCATGTAAGACAGAGCCAGTTTTAGCATGCCCACACCCACCAGGCAGACATGATTTGATGTGTTTTCTAGGAATGATCTCTTGCTATAGAAAATTTATACCTCAATTTTCTACTATTTCGACCCCATTAACAAACCTTTTAAAGAAAAATTCTAAATTGAAATGCGATCCCAGTTGTCAAAATTCCTTTTTTAGGTTAAAGAACTTTCTGAAAAGCGCACCAATTTTGAAATCACCTGATTTTGCAAAGCCTTTCATAATTTATACTGATGCTTCGAATTTTGGGGTAATCTCCTTGCACATGAAGTGAATCAAGTTTTGCACCCAGTTGCATACTTTTCGAAAAAGTTTAATAAGGCATAAATGCACTACTCAACAATTGAACGTGAGTGTTTAGCCTTAGTATTAACGTTGAACCATTTCGACATTTATGTTGCGTCCAACGAGGTCCGGGTATACAGTGACCACAAACCAATTGTATTTTTGTCTAGAATGCAGAACACCAATCAGCGGCTTAAGCGTTGGTTTTTGAATTTGCAGCGGTATAAGATTACCATTAAATATGTCTCTGGGTCTGAAAATATTTTAGCAGATGCCCTCTCCAGAGTTCAGGAAGCATCATAATGCTGTGTTGATGTTTTAGTCAATGACTTTGAGATTTAGAAATCTCTTTTTAGCTTCATATTTTTAAAAAATGTGTCACGTGCATTTCATCATATATTTTGTTATGATATAATTTGTCTATTCTTATGTACAATTTTATGGCGCATCCGATGGTTGTGCCTATTTTTAGCTACACCGATTGTATATTATAATAATACATAACAATGTTATATCACCTGCACCAGTTTGTTATTATGTTGATACAGGACATCATCATGATCGAACTAATTCTGTGTGACACAACCATCGCTGCATCAAATGTGGTTAGAGATCTGGGATTTCACTTTGACAGTTCGCTGGACATGAATGCGCACATAACAAAATTATGTCAGTCTCTGAATTACATATTAAGAAACATTTATCATATTAGAAACTTGCTGGATGAAGAGTCTGGAAAATTGATTTTGAATGCACTGATAACCCGTAGGATCGATGATTGCAGCTCTCTCCTCTATGGATTGCCAGTGAGGACACTAAATAGACTGCTGTTAATGCAAAACAACGCAGCACGGTTGATCACAAAAGTGAAAAAGGACGTCATATTACGCCAGTCTTGAAGTCTCTTCACTGGCTTCCTGTAGCGAAGAGAGTTGACTACAAAACAGCCTGTCTAGCCTATACATGCATACAAGGAGAAGGTCCGTGTTATCTAAATCAACTGGTAAATGTTTACCCACCCCCAAAAAACAAAAAAAATAAACAAAACAAAACAGAAAAACAAAACACAAACAAACAAAAAACAAACAAAACCAAAAAACAAACATACAAAAAAACAACATCAAAACAAACAAAAAAAAAACAACAAACAACGCAATCTCAGGTCTTGAACGAAAAATCCCTAACAACAAATTTACTGAACATTCTTTCGCTTTCTCAGCGTCAGCTGTATGGAACTCTTTACCAGCGCGAACGAGAAACTGTCCAACTTTGTCGGCCTTTAAGAAATACTTGAAAACAAATCTTTTCAGCTCCGCATTTGGCTAGGCAGTCTATTTACAAACAATATCTTATTCCCTTAATTTCTGAGATTGTTGAGGATTGTATTATAGTACTATATGGTATTAGTATGATATGTGGGTCAATTTATATGTAATTTTACATATAATCACATTGGCACAACGAAGTTGATGAATGAACTTTCCATGTTATGCACTGTTGAATGTGCTTGAACATTGTTAAGCGCCCCTGAGCATCATAGATGGATACTGGAGCTTTATAAATAACCATTTACATTACTTTACATTATGTAATCGTTATCTTTACCACGAAAGCACATCTCATTTAATTTTAAGAACTTTCTTCTTTGCGGTACTTTATGTTTTGCCTGCTTTTTTCTCTGCCTGCACGTAGCATATGTCTTGGATTTTTCTTTTCCATACGCAGCATACGTTTAAGGAGTTTTACCAATAAAATAATAAAGAATTTATGTAGCGCATAAAATACACTTTAAGTGCTCGATGGCGCTTTTAGCACATCAAAATATGATTTTAAGTTCAGGCTAAGCATGGCATGGAAAATAAATGACGATAAGAAGATAAAGAAGACAAGATGAAGCAAACGTAACTTGCAATGGTTCAAACAGAAATGTTAAAATTCAGGCCATACACTGCATTAAAAATGTATGTCAATAAACAGATAAAGAAGCTAAGATGAAACTAGATTTATACTGTTTTAAAAGAGATGTCAAAACTTCAGGCTAAACATGGCATTAAGAATATATGGCAATAAACAGATAAAGAAGCTAAATTGACAAGCTAAACAACATGTAATTTTGCAATAGTTATCTAAAAGAAATGTTTTCTGAACAGTTCAGTCTTCAAGTGACGTTTAAAAGTGTCCAAGGTGGAGCAGGTTCGTGTGTTAAGAGATAGGAAATTCCATAGTGTTGGACCTGAAATAGAAAATACTCTTTCTTCAAAAATTGACGTAGCTTTTTAGTTTTTTAAAAGGTTATAATTTTCAGATCTGAGATGTCGGGTTGGCTGGTATTTTTTTACCAGGTCTTGAAGGTACCTTGGTGCCATGTCATGAAGGCATTAAAAAATATAACAGGCACTCTTAACATCAATTCGGTGTTATATCGGCAGCCAGTGTAGCTCTTTCAGGATGTTGAAAGACTCGATCTCTCTACTGTTATGGGTAACTAATCTTGCTGCTTTATATTGAACTTTCTGAAGCCTTTCAATAAAATGTTTAAATACAAATAAGGATAATAAGGGAATTACAGTAGTCTAGTCTACTCGTAATAAAAGAATGAACAAGCATGTGCGTGGTATCTCTACAATCAATTAACCTACCTCGTATAAACTGGGAAACAATCAAGTGCTATAAGCAGCAAGCTGAACTCAGAAATGCGAGACACAAGCAGATATTTAGGACTAAAACAAATCACTGACTTTAAAACAAATGATAAAAACATCTTAGACCTATTTTTAACCAACAACACAAATCTCATTATGAACAAAGAAATAATTCAAGGCTTAAGTGACCATGATGCCATAATAGTAAATAACAACATTACAGTGCAAAGAAAAAAGACCAGACCCCATGAAATACTTTTATGGAACACATGCAATCTAGAAGAAATGAGAAATGAAATGGAAGCCACAGCAGAAGAATTCCTTGAAACATTTAATCACCAAAGTGACATGGATGAAATGTGGCTTCAATTAGAAGTAAAATGCAAGAGGTAATTAATTAGCATATACCAACCACATTAACCTCTAGAAAACATCAAGAACTTTGGTTCAGCTCTCAAACCAGAAAACTAACAAAATTGAAGAAAAGATGGTTCGGAAAAATGAAAGAAAGTAGATCAGAGTAAGTTAAAAATAAATATCAAGAAATCAAAAGAAATACTCAAAAAGCCCTAAGGGCAGCCCACTCAAATTATTTAAATATTATGTTACATGAAGATGACAAAACCATTTTTTTAAAAACTATGATCTTACATCAAAAGCAAGAGACAAGAAGAAGTAGGTATTCCTGACCTTGTTGATGTCAACAATCAATCAATCAAAGACCCTAAAGAAAAGGGCAATGCCCTAAATGAATAGTTTTCAAAGGTCTTCTCAAAACCAGAGCCTAAAATAAAACCATAAAAAACCAAGAGGAAATAAACAAATATACAAATATGGGTAACATTACAATCAGAAAGGTTGTCCTTAAATTACTAACAGAAATAAAGGCACATAAAGCTACAGCCCCAGATGGCATACCCGGCAAATTTCTAAAAGAATGTGCTCATGTTTTAGTCGATGTCTATGTTTTTCTTTTTCAAGAATCAATAGATCAAGCCAAAGTCCCATATGAGTGGAAAACAGCAAAGATAATGCCATTATTTAAGAAGGGAGATAAAAGAACAGCAGAAAACTATAGACTAATCTCATTGACATCAATAAACTGCAAACGTTTAGAACATATAATACATAGTAATATCATATACCATTTTGCAACATGGTTTTAGACAAAGAAAAGAAGTTGTGAAACCCAATTGATTACCTCCTTAACTGACTTTAGTAACTGCCTAACTAATAAAAGCCAGATTGAAGCAGTCCTTTTGGATTTTTCCAAAGCTTTTGATAAAGTAGATCACGAAGGGCTAATGCAAAAGATGAAGAACGACGCTATTTCTGAAAACATCATAATGTGGACCAAGTCATTTCTAGTAGGCAGGCATATAAGAGTAATGGTAGAAGGGGTAGAATCAGATGTCAAATTAATTGAATCACGGGTCCCACAAGGTACAGTACTTGGACCTTCTTCTTCTTGATCTACAAAAATTATATTGATCTAAACCTCTCACCTAGTACCACCATTAGCTTATGTGCAGATGATAGCTTACTGTACAGAGAAATATTAACAAAAGATGATTGCAAAACATTGCAGAGAGACCTGGACACCCTACAAGAGAGGGAGAGTAAAAACTAAAAGTGCTAAATACTTAGGTATAACCATAGACAGTGAACTAAACTGGACAGACCGAAGTAATATTGTCTGCAAAAAGGTAACCTCAATGCTGACATTCTTAAGACGAAACCTTTTGTCCTAAATCAGTCAAAGAAAATGTGTTAATGCATTTGTTTAGCCTATTTTAGAATACGGATGATGTGTCTGGGACCCTCACACCATCAAGCAAAAAGAAAACCTAGAAAAAATCCAAAGGAGGGCAGCACGTGTTGTAACAAGCGACTACAATAACACTCCAGGTAGTACATCTACAACTATGAATAAACTAGGATGGATCCCCCTCAAAGAACAAAGGGCTAGAATTAAGTCTACAACACTCTTCAAAGGCATAAATAAACTAATCAACATACCAATTGATATGTACCAAATTAACAACCATAAAATTTGTACTAGACAAAACAAAGGGCAAAGCTACAGAGTACCACATTCAAATCTAGATTGCCACCTAAATGCCTTCTTTTCCAGCAGCTTTAGACTGTGGAATGGAATGCCTGATTCTATCAGATGCTGCAGAGACGTTGACTCTTACAAATAGTTCGTCTGCCAGATTACCCTCAAGTCAAGCTACTAGACATCATAGGCTTGAACTCATTATAATTTTTTTTTCATACGCTTCGACAGTTATACTCAGTTTTACTGAGTCAGTCGGATTATTTGAAGAAGAATTCACGAACCTTGCCAATATTTTTCAGATGGTAATGAGAACTTTGGCCTTTTTAAAAATTGTGATTCTCCGTGCTCAGGTTGGAATAAAATTAAAACCCCAAATTTCTTACAACATCATTCGTTGACGCAGGCATTTGTTTTCCAGCAATATCCACATGGTCTATTAATCTTAAATTTTTACACTTTGTATGAGAAAAGCAAATTATTTCTGTCTTATCTTCGTTTAACTTTAACTTATTAATTTTCATCCATTGCTTGATGTTAATGTTATTTAGACACTGCTCAATATGTTTTACAGTGTTGTTATCATGAGTGCTGATAGGTATGTAGATCTGGGTGTCATCAGCATACATGTGGTAGTCAAGACCAGAATTTGAAATATGATATCACCCAAAGGGGTCGTATACATGGAATATAGAACTGACCCGAGGACTGAGCCTCGGGGCACCCAAAAGTGACTGGCCTTAATGAAGAGGACTAAATATCAATAGCAATGAACATCGATCTTTCGTTCATGTAAGAATGTATCCATTCTAAAGCTGACCCAACAATCCCAAAATATGAGCCCAGTCTAGAAACCAGAATTTCTATGTCAATAGTGTCAAAGGCGGTACTGAGGTCTAAAAGCACTAACATTGACAGGCCTACATGACACACAATGTCATTGTGCACTCTAAGGAGGGCTATTTCAGTACTGTGTAGTTGTCTGTATGCTGACTGATATTTATTGAATGATTTATTTTCCTTTAAATGATCATGCAATCTAGATGCTACGACTTTTTTCTATTATTTTGGACAGGAAATTCAGATTGCTGACAGGGCGATAGTTCTTAGGTACACTATTGTCAATTCCAGACGATACTGGTCTAACAACTGCCTTCTTTTAAGCTAATTGGTCCAAAGATTGTAAACCAAATGGCTGGCGTAAGTTCGTCTGCACACTTAATAACTTACCACACCGGAACTGCATCTAGCGAACAGGTCTTATAAAGAAGTACTTTCAGGATGTTTTGTTTTGTTTGTTTTGTTGTTGTTTTTTTTTACTTCTGTTTCAGTTGCCGGCCTGAAGTTTTTTTAAACAATGTTCTGGGCGTGCTATGATCCATTATTTCCAGAACGATGTCATCACAATCGTCTAGATCTTTCCTTATGTCACGAATTTTGTCTATGAAATACTTGGCAAAAAAGTCTATGTTAAATCTGCTGTGTTTGTTGTTGACGGAAGTTGTTCTGACGGTTTTGAATGTTTTAAGAGGCTTCCAGTGGTCTTGAGAAGCTTTTTCGAATCGTTCTCATTGTCATTGATTGTTTTCTTTTTTCTTATTTCTTTGCGTATTTTATCAGTTTGTTGGTATCATTTCTCGCTTTCACGAAAATCTGACGATGATCTTCCAAATGTGTCTTTCTCCATACTTTTTCGGTTGATCGTTGAACTTTCCTTGCCTCTCTTAATTCCTGGATATACCATGGCTTATATGGACGGATCACGATCTTTTTGCTTAGCAGACGGGCATGTTTATTTAATATGTCTGGTAGATATTGATTGAATACATTCACTTTTTCTGATGTTGTTATACATTGTTGAACACATTTGACAAAATCTGAATCGAAGATTATTTGTTTCAGAGCACTGATGTCAATGTTTTTCATTTTTCTGTAATGTTTCTGTAATTTATTGTTTTACGTTGTGGGTGGGTTTTATTTGGTATTCAGTTTAAAGGGTGATCCGAGAAGCCAACAACATCTGTTGTAAAGTTATAAATTTCAGTGTTGTTGATGTTGGTGATCACTAAGTCCAAGGTGTGCCCTGCTTGATGTATTTCATATTCTCTACATGCTGTTTCAGATGAAAGACGATTCCAAAATATTGATATGATATATGATATGATATATAGTTTCAAGGGCTCTCAATTAGGTCGGTGACCTTTTAATGCCCTGTTTCTAAAATGAAGAACGGTGAATTAAAAAGAATGGTAAATGATAGATCTCTAGATAAAAATAATTTTAAGAGGTACATTCATCATGCATCATATATATATTTCAATCCTTGAAGCTCCCTATCAATGGTAATCTTAAAACAATTCAACGATCTAGAATTTTTTGTATTAACCTTGAGGCCATTCCACGTTTTCACCGTTCGAAATATAAACGAGTTCTGTCTTATGTGAGTAGAACAATATCTGACATATGTTTTAAATTTGTCAACTCTAGTAAAATTTACATGTAAAAATTCAAAAAACTCTTTATAGTCTAAATTATCAATTCGTGTACCATCTTATATAATTGAATCAAATCTCCTCTTATCCTCCTGTACCTCAAAGTAGGTAGTTTTAGATGTCTTAGACGTTCTTCATATGACAATTCTGCCAGCAATGGTAATAATCTAGTAGCACGTCTCTGAACATTTTCTATGATAATTGATTGCCTTTTAAACTGAGGACTCCAAATACAATTACAATACTCAAGCACAGGTCTATTATTAATCATATTTACTCTCGTTTTGATACATCTGATTTCACAAAGGTAATTACACTGTGAGAATGTTACAAAGAGGAAGTAAAAATGTTGATGAATGTGTTGAAATGAATGAAGACGAAACAAAACAAGCATTTTCAAGCGTATGTAAAAAACGTCAAGGGGCTCAATGGTTAAGTGTAAAAAAAACCCTCTTTGCTGTCATTTTCAATCCTAATGTAATATTTTGGTCTGTACCTAAAAACTCTACACGTATAATGAAGATTTTACAGTGCAGGTTTTGATATGACGATTTCGAAGTCCTTACATTTTTCATTGTAACTTGCAAACTAAATTGTTTACATACACGAAATTTTCCAGGTCTACACCTTAAATGATCTTGTCTTTTTGTCAATTATTCTTATATAATGAGAGATGTAAGATATAATTTTGAATTTTATAATGTTTTATCTTGAGACTCATAACATGTTAAATGATTGTGAACATGGGTTCAGGAATGGTAGATCACAATTTGTTGCAGGCTATGGAAGATTATACTTGTATGATTTATAACAAGGCATTTGATTCTGTTGTTAGTTAACTGAAGGCATTGTGTTGTAACCCGGAATTTTCAGTTCTTGAATGCCGATATGTTCATCATTATCTATAAAACTGTCATTCGACCTATACTGGAATAAAGCAATTCGTGTTTGAAGCCCAATAATTAAACGGCAATCAATTACTCTAGAAAACGTTCAAAGGCAGTCTACTAAATGGTTTCCGCATTTATAAAACCTGTCTTGCGGAAAAAAAGACTGGAATTTTTGAAACTTACATCTTTGAAGTATCGTAGAAAAAGAGGAGATTTAATTCTTTTCTACAAGATCTTTCACGGTGTTGATAAAATTGATTACAAAATAATCATTTGATTACTCTTATTTTACTTTTACACGAGGGCTTCTCTTCACTTACAATGCAATACAATACAATACAATACAAATACAATACAACACAATAAAATACAATCCAATCCAATTCAATAAAATCCAATCCAATCCAATCCAATACAATACAATACAATACAATACTAATACAATACAAATACAATACAATACAATACAATACAATACAATACCAATACAATACAATACAATACAATAAAATACAATCCAATCCAATCCAATCCAATACAATATAATGCAATACAATACCAATACAATACAAATACAATACAGTACCAATACAATACAATACAATACAATACAATAAAATCCAATCCAATCCAATACAATACAATACAATACCAATACAATACAATACAATACAATACAATACCAATACAATACAAATACAATACAACACAATAAAATACAATCCAATCCAATACAATACAATACCAATACAATACAATACAATACAATACAATACAATATCAGTTATGGGCTGACAAGGCATGAGCCTTTAAATATCCTGCTCTTTTTAAAGTAACACAGACATATGAGCAGTATACTCATTTATAATCATAAGTGAGACATGATTGAAAATCATAGCAAAGATCATTTTGTGCAAATTACAACTATTCGATGAATTATTCAATGGAATAGCAAGCAGTACGCATATAGTCACTAATCAAACATATCTCAAGTCAACCAAATGATCATCTAAAAAGACCATGAGGTTAGTCAAGCATGTGGCATTTTACCTTTCAAACTTAAGATTCTCGCATGCACTGATTGTGTAACAAATGCCTAATTGTCTAACTTGTTAGACAGAAAACGTCTCTAAGACAGATTTCCTGTATAGTAACAAAAAAAAAACAACAAATCACTGGGATTTCAATTTGAATGTATATTTGATCGCATACATGTGTGAGTGTGTACCTGGCTGCTAAGACAGTGTTACGCCGTGGAACGTGCGCTATATACATTGACGTGACTTCTTTTTAGATCTAAAGATTCTTGACTTCAAATAGAATAAGACTAGAATTAATTATGTAATATTCTATTCTAATTTTAGACTAATAAAGGAGGGATTGAACAATTACAAATTGCACATAGACCTGCCATCATTGGATAATCTATGCAATTAATTGACTAGTACAGAGTAGTTCTTGTTCTTGTTGGTCTTCTGGCGCCTGTACTTTTTGTTCTTGTTGTTGTTGTTATTGCTGTTGTTGTTGTTGTTGCTGCTGTTGTTGTTGTTGTTCTTCTTCTTCTTCTTCTTCTTCTTCTTCTTCTTATTATTATTATTATTATTATTATTATTA
>JAOYNN010142150.1:0-11306 GCA_025770095.1 Goniobranchus kuniei | reverse complement strand
GAATAGTGCATAGTGTGGATGACATAGATCCTTTTTCTGCTTTCTTTACATACTCAAATATTACATACACAAGGGGTGGATCTGAGAACACGGGGAGGTCTATGAATTTTTACAAATGACAAATCCAAAGATACAAAAAAGCATAGCCTTTTCTTCTTCAACAGAACTATCTAAACTCTAGAATTAGGTTTTTTAAGGAAGTGTATTTAGCTTAAACCACTGTCAAATCATTTGCAAAATCTTTAAAACAAATGAAGTGCTATGATTCATGATCATAATGAAGATCACAAAGGATAATAGAAATGGCAGTAACTTGTGATCAACTGTGATATTGAATGGATTTATACTGTTACTTTGACATCTCATCAGTCATAATTCTTTCATAAGATAGTTTTTTTTATTAACAGCCAGATCTTAAAAAAGGCATTTGGAAGGTAAAGTCACAAAGCTCATTATGTCAATAGCTATACTTCATCTGTCTGTATTGTTTCATTAGAAAATATGTTTTGTCTGTTTTGCCTCAAGCTTTGTAACCTATGCAATATGATACAATAATATAAACATGTGTTAGACAAATCCATATATATATACAAACTAGCAGAAATGCACGGCCTTGCCCGTGATTCTAAGAAAATCAAATCCTCAACCCTCAGATTAAAAGTTCGATGTTCCACCGACTGAGCACCGTACGTTTGTGAAGTCAAACATTATAGGCCTAGATCTAAGCTTGATAGTCACAGAAAGCTTCAGAAGAGAGAGAGTCTGAAAATTCTGAGTGGGAAGTTTGTATTGTTTTGTTTTTTTTAATAAGTCACTGTGTGTATCAATGGATTGGAAAAATATAAATAATATTTATTTATTATTTATTGGGTCTAAAATTATCGATGGATCAGAAAAATATAAATAATATTCATTTATTATTTATTAGGTCTGACATTGAAAATTTCCAGAGTAAACTTCAAATCTAGACTTAGTAACCAACCTCCAGACTAAAATTTCATTGGTCAATGGTGGGCCATTTAAGAGGAGAAATGAGAGATGTAGTTAGCTGTTCTCAATTATTTATAGAGATTCTAAAGCTGTTTTACAAGCAGAGTTGGCTATCCCTCTTATTTGTGATGTAGAATCAAACCAAAGGAAAGTTACGCCAGTGTGTTCATTTCACATTGATTTATGAAAAAAAGAAATTAATAACAAATTATGCCTTTCTCCCGTCCTTTCGCTCCTTCACTTAGCTATCATACCAATGATCTGTATTATAAAGTATATATATATATATATATATAAACATAAGATAAAGCAACATCAAAAGTTCAGGTGCACAAGGCAGAAAACGTATTCATACACTATTTATGTATGATTGCGCAAAAGAGTTCTTCAACACACTGGCGTAACTATACATCAAACCAAACCAGGGTTACGCCATTGTGTTAATTTCACATTGATATATTAAACAAAGAAATCAATAAACAAATTATGCCTTTAAGGAGAGACTCTTAATATTAATTTGCGTGAAAAAAAACGTGTTAACATACATTAATTAAAGCTTTCTGTAAGAAATCAAGGATTCCAGCATTGCTATTGTGATTGTATCTTGCCTGACAGTGATCTTTTAGAATTCTTCTGCGTCGACCCATTGTACGTATATATTTTAAAATTTCTTTCCAGAGGTAAATAAAAAATGGCATATACACCTGATGACTTGCAGCATATTCTGGCCACTCTTGTGGATAACAGCGCAAAAAGAGGGCTCTTGCTAAATGTTGAAAAGACCAAATGCATGGCCATTTGCAAAGAGAGTAACGATTCACATTTCAAGCTAAAAAGCAACAACGAAAGAATGAAACAAGTGAAAAAGTTTAAGTATCTAGGCGCAATAATAATGCACGATGCCAAAGATGACACAGAAATTAAACAATGGATAGCATGTGCAAAAAGCTCCTTCTACAAACTTAAACCTGTCACTACAAAGCATGCTAAACATTGATACAAGACTCCGTCTAGTAAATGCATCTATTCTATTCATCACTATTGTATGCTTAAGAAACATGGACATTAGACAGAGAATGTCAGAAACGAATTGAGGTCCTTTAGATGTGGATTACCGCAGGCTGTTGAAAATAAGGTGGTCAGCAAAGATATCAAACAGAAAAATATTATGCAGGCTTGGCAAGACTAGAGAGCTTGTAGAACAATATACTTGACAGGACTAAGGAAGAGTACAAGCAGCAATCAGTATTTGACTTAAATTAAGTCAAATACTGACTATATGAGACAGGCTGAGAGTAGGACGAAATGGAGAAGGATGGCAAGCAATGATGCAAACAAGCACAGGTTACGGATAAGAAATCAAAAGGAATTTATGTGAAACATACAAACCGTTTCTGCTTTCAAGCAAAAAAGTGGTCTATATTGCAAAATGAGGCAAATCGTATTTTTTTTAAAACTGGTAAACAATAATGTAAAATAAAGTCGAAAGCGAACTTTAATCCCATAACATTATGAACAGCAATAAGACAAGCGTGGGTGCAGAGATAAATTGTATGTAACACATATAAAATGTCTATTTGTTAATATTAACATTTGATTTTAACTTTGATGAGTCATGTTTACTAGGTACACATAATATTCAAAAAGACAGACTCAGTTTTCCATCTGCCACGTTGCCTAACAGAATGTGGGTCACAGCCTGTGGAGACAGCCGCTGTGGCTGCACTAGGTCTGAATGAACAAGTTGTAAACTCGGACTGTAGCCCCGCCTTCTTGATACTTGATTGTAATAACCATAACCATTTGTGCTGTGATAGCCATGAATGGCTTTGTGATTGAAATAAAAACAGGGTGTTGAGGCAAAATAAGTCTTTGTGTATGAGATAGATAACCTTTCAAATATTGAACTGGGCCAATTTCTGTTCTTGTTTTTTTGTCAGGCTCAATTCTGCTCGAAAGCGGGTCTGGGTCATGTTTTATTCCAAAAAAGACAATTGTTGCACTACCATCTTAGTTAAATGGGATTTGGTTTCTATTGAAACCAAAAGCAGGGTCAAGATCTGACGGCCTTGTCATATATGCCATTGTCATTAAAAAAGCAGTTTTGCAGTGGACAATGTCGTGTCATTACACCATTTGGTGTTGCTGAAAAGTTTAGTAAACAGCCCAAGAGGCATTATTTTTGTCCTACCAGCCAGTCAACTCATTTCTGTCTTGATAGTGCTTTAATCAGGTATTATTTCTGTCATGATCGGGTTCGTATTACTCACTGCAAAAAAGTAGTTGGACATCGCTGCTCAAATTGAACACAATAATGATTCTGAAGCTCTGGTTGTGCACTTTTTAATCCTTAAAAATTCTGCAACAGCTGAATTAAGTGAACTTTTGGGTGGTGGGAATACTTTATATCTTTCAACAAAAAAAAAATTATATATGTATTGGTCTCTGGTTGATTTAACCATAAAATGTTTGAATTTATACACACATGATTCAGTCCAACTCATACTAAAGAGCATGTTCTGCCAATCATTCTCCAAGCATACAGCTTCCATGTCATGTTTTTCAAGGGTTCTGGGATTGTTTTGCAATGGAGTGGGAAACATATGTATTTTGGCTTGGAAAGTTTCAGGCGTGGATGCAATGACATCTGTATTAATTATCGGAACCACTTTTGGACTGGCTACCAAGGTGCTACGTATTATGGTTGAATCTGCTACTGCTAGTTACTTTTGAATTTGGTCTATAATTCTGTCCAATAGACACGATAGAGCATTTACAAAATTATTTTCCTGCCCTCAATTGTTTTTATACAGTGCATCTACTCCCTCTGTTCCTGGATCCAAGTGCAAACTATTTAGCGTTTGCATTGTATTGTGGTTGACGAAGCGAATCTGTGCACTGTATGTGGACCGCACATTTGGACCGATAAATTGAAAAGTTGTCTGTGAAGGCTCCATTTGCTCAATAAATCTGCCTGTTTGTTGACTCAACTACGTAAATATTTGGCCTGTATTTGAATATTGTTTGTGACAGTTAACCTCCATATTTCCCTGGCCACTCTGTCCAGCAGTTTGATTAAACCTCCCTGAAATATGATATATGCTGCAGTTGTTACATTGTTCGTTAAAGTTGCGAGTGACTTGTTTCTTATTAAATGTAAGAAACTTTATAAAGTGAGTAGGACAGCTGTCAGTTTGAGACAGTTTGAACTTAAGGGAAACCCTGGGCTGTCTGAGGTTGGCGAAGAATTTGTCCTCCCCACACAGTAACTGAAGCGTCTGTAACTATCTGTATTGGATCTTTTGCTTGTTTGTAAAAAGTTTGACCATTCCGTAAGTCCCAACGCTTCGTACCACCAGATTAAGTCGGCACAGGTATCTTTATCATAAACAAAATATCTTGCCATGATTGCTTCTGGCTCAGTACACTGCACATTTCTTACTAAAAGTTTGGCTGGTAATATTGTCTCTGCCATTGAGATTCATTGCCCTGAAATGCAAATCAAAGCTCATCCTGAAATAAACTTTTTACGGACTGCTCTTTTAATATCATGTTTTACTTATTTAGTCCTATTGTTGGGTATGCTTAACCAAATTTCATAATTTTTTCAGTCAGTTTAACCAATAAACCTTTGTCTGCAAGTTGGTGTAAGTACACTTATTTTGTAGTTCACATAGAATCTTTAATTTCAAATCTTCCTAATATAAAACTTTTAGATCTATCTATTTTTAGAGCTGGGTCACAAATTAAAAAATCATCAACATGGCACACAATCCATACATCCGATTGACGAAAGAATTGTACCACTGGACGTAAAGTTTTACAGAAATATTCGAAATGGAAGCACTGACTATGCAACAGTAATATGCCAGCCAAGCAAAACCTAGATATTTTGAGTGTTCCTCTGACACAGGAATGTGATAAAATCCATTTTTTATGTCCAATGTGATAGGTTTATCATGTGGCTGAACTACATTCAATACATCTGAAATGTCCTCAAAGAGAAATTTCGGCAGTGCACAGTGAATCAAATATGAGCCTATAGCCACTGCCTTTCTTTGGTACAGTAGAAATACTTGATAAGCACAAAGGTTTAACATGAGTTGACCCAGCTTTTAAAACTTTCTTTGTTTCATTATTTGTGAAACAAGTTTCTTTTTCTTTGAATATCTTATTATAATGCTCAAATGAGTTCAGTATAGTTGTAAAAGGTATATCTACATCCTCAGAAATCCATTTCATAATCGTTGGATTTGAAACATCTTTCCAGATGTCGAAACATTTTGCTAACGATCCACCTTGGAATGTAGACATCAGCTTTGTGACCTACATTCACAGTCAGCGTAAGTCCCGCCTACACAAGGCTGGCCATTACAAGGTTTTACTCATGACTAGGTGTAATGTTCGTTCCAGGCCGCTTCCAGGGCGCTTTCCAGGAAAATCTGAGTTTTTACTGTTATTCCAGTTGTAACGAAATGCATGGGGGTTGTGATAATAACATCTGTTGTTGTTGCTGTATTGAGGACCAGGAAAACGTCTAGGTCTCTTGGTTTGACATTGATCTGTTGTTGATTGCCGCAATTTCGGGTGCAATGCAAATATGAGCCAATGATTGTTGATTAAAAGCCGAAGAATGATTTTCAAATGAACGGCACAGACGTGATGTCTTCTTGTTTAAAGTGTTTTTAACAACTAATGTAAAGTAAAGTTAGTCCCGTACCATGACTGAGTGTATGGGAATTAGGGGTAGAGCCCTAATTATTCTAGGTATATGGCATAATGTGGTAGTTTGCCATTGCTTTCCACGCTGACTTAATTTTCGCCAAGTCTGGAAAGACCTAGCTACCCATTTATACTGCTGGGTGAACAGGGGGCCCTGAAAAAAATCCATTGCCCAGCTGGTTCGAACTCAGACCACCTCGCATGGCAGTCAGCCGCTCTACCAACTGAGCTACAACTACTAATGTTGCAAATTAATTTGGGTAGCAAAAATTGTATATAGATTGGAAAGTTCTTGTTCTGAAATAGTGAGAGAACACGCTCACTTTCACATTGCTAGATCAAGGATAGTTGTTTCAGTGCAGTCTCAGCCAATCTGTCTGTTTCGGTGATTATTTTTAGAGGTGGTTTAGAGTCTTGTTTAAGACCAACTGAAGAATCATTGACCTTCATGTGAGCAGGGAGACTGATTTTAGAAATTCTGTCCTTAATAATAATAATAATAATAATAACTGACATTTATATAGCGCCACATCCCATTATAAAAAACAAGCTCCAGGCGCTTTACAACTACAAAATATATCACAGAACAACTCTTAAGAAAGATATCATGGATTCTAAATAGCTAAGATCAATTCAAAACTTGGACATAATGCAGACTTTATGATAAAATATAATAAAAGGTTAAATCAAGAGCCAATCTAAAAGTTGATCTGCGTGCTAAAAATTGATCAGGTTAAATAAGGTTAAAAACGTTAAAAAGTCAATCTTTATCCATCCCGTGCCTTTGGCACATCGGGCTGATGTCATTCGCCAAACAGTTCTGTCCTTGGCTGTTGTTGTCTCCACATCATTTCAAGTTAGGTGTTTTTCCTTCAGACCTTTTTATACTGTATCCCTTCATGTCGGGTTTTGGTCGACTTTTCTTTCTCTTTCCTTTCGGTTTCCACATTAGAACACATTTTGGGAATCGGTCCCCATTCATTCGGAAGACATGTCCCAACCATCTCATTCTTCTTTCTTGTATGTACTCTGTAATAATCTTTGAATTTGTTTTCATTAGGACCTCGATGTTTTTCACTTTGTCTAAATATGTCATGCCGAGGATGTTTCTTAAGCATCTTTGATGGAATGAATTCAATTTTTTGCTTTTCTTAGCGTATAGTTGCTATGTCTCACTACCGTAAAGCATGATGGGTAAATATCTTGGTATTGTAAACATTTGTTTTAGTTTTCAAATTTGTACTTTTTGATCTCATGATTGTAGCCATTTTCCCAAATGCGGTATCTGCCTTTCCGATTCTTATTTTAATCTCTCCATCTGCGTTGCTGTTGTTAGTGATTTTACATCCGAGATATGTGAAGGCCTCTGTTTACTTTATTTCCTCACCGTCAATTTCGGTCTTATGTCATTTCCCAATGTTGACATTTCTTCACATGATTTTTTGGCATTGAAACGCAATCCTATTCTCTCTTCATTCCGTTTTCGTTCATCGGTACATTTTTGTAGCTTTTCATTGTTTGTATCCAACATGGTAATATCATTGGCAAAGTCGAGGTTAAATATGTGGCGGTCTGCCAGGCAGATAACATAGCCCTTTCCTTCTTTTCTATTAAGTACATGATCAATCACAAGTGTGAACAAAAACGGGAAGAGAATGTTTTACTACAGTTTGGATATCGAAAGTGTTTCTTATTTTCTGACAGAGTTTTACATTGCATTTTGTCTGACTATATAATGCTTTAATTACATTTATAATTTTTGTTGGAATTTCACATGCCAAAAGGATCTGCCACATCGTTTCTCTGTGTATGCTATCAAATGCTTTTTGAAAGTTCAGGAAATATATGAAAATTGGATACTTTTTTCTGTCGTCTTTTCAATGATGTTTCGTAGAGCAAAAGTGGTGTCAGGACATGATCGACCTGATCTAAAGCCACTTTGTTCCTCTCTGAGAATCTCGTCAATCTTTGCTTGTATTCTATTTAGGATTATTATGCACAGGACTTTACTAGGCAGTGAGAGAAGTGGTATGCCTCTCCAAGTAGAGCAATTGCTCAGTTCTCCCTTCTTTGGAAGAGGGATAATGGTTCCAATTCTCCAATTTTTTCCTGGCTCCATATGGCGTTATAAAGAGATTGCAACATTTCAGCGATGGGCTCACCTCAATATTTGAGTAGTTCGATATGGATAGCGTCCATTCCTGCGGCTTGTTGTTTTTCAGTCTTCTTAAGACTTCACGAGTTTCCTTTATTGGTATTGTGCGTGTATCGATGTCTAAAGTAGTGACCTTGTTCTCAATAACCAAATGTTCTGTAGGTTGTGGGTGATTTAGCACTGATTGAAAGTGTTCGACCCATCTGTTCTCAATTTCTTGTTCTGTTTTCAATCTTTGCACATCTTTACTTTTTATTGGCAACTGTGATTTCTTCCCACTATTTGAAGGCTCATTTATTATCTTCTAGACGGTTCTTGTTTCATTTTTGTCAGCTGCCGTTTATGCCTCTGTTGTTTTTGTAACTATCAAATTTTGTTTATCTTTCTTTGTTTATAATTTAACTAATTTATCCAATTTTTTGTATTTTTGTTTTGCGTCCTCCTTTCCCGTTTGTAGCAATTTTTGTTTAACTTCCTACCTTTCATCGATTACCTCTCAGAATTTATTTGAAATCCATTGTTCAGTTTCGCGTCCTCGTTTTCTTCCAATGACGCGATCAGCACTCCGTGTGATGACATCTTTAAATATTGTCCATTGAGTTTCTGCATCATCATTTTTGTTGTTTTAATTTTGCAAACCTCTTTATTGATCGTTCTCATGATTGCTACTGTCATCATTTACTGTTAGGGCTTCAAAATTGTTCTTGAGTTCTATTGAATAGCATTGTTGGATGGATTTATCTTCAAGTTTTGTAATGTCAAATGGCCTTTCAGCAGCCTTTATGTTTCCTCTGTTAGTTTTTTTTAGTTCCAGCCTGATATTTCCAGTTACTAGTTCATGGTCTGATCCGATGTCAGCTTCTCGTTTCACTTTGACATCTTTTATTGAAGTTGTCCACCTTTTACCCACGCAGATGGAATCAATTTCATTTCGTGTGTTGTTGTCTGGTGACGTCCATGCTGTTTTATGTATATCTTTGTGTTTGAAGTAGGTATTCATTATTTTGAGATCATTCTGAAGACAAAATGATAGAAGTTGTTCACCATTTTTCGTGAGATGGCCGCTTCCATAGTTTCCTTGAACTGTTTCATATCCTTCTCCGTTTTCCGATAGCTGTGCGTTAAAATCTCCCATGACAGTGGTGACATCATGTCTAGGTCATTTGTTCATTGTCATTTGTAATTGCTCATAAAACTTGTCTTTTTCAGTATCTTCACTTGTATTTGTAGGAGCATAGATCTGGATAACCGACAATTTTTAATGCTTTCGTTGAAACCTTGCAGGTATTATTCTAGGTGAGATCGGTTCCCATGATAACCACGCTTTTTTTGCCTCTTCACTGAGCAGTATGCCTACATCATGTATGTGTTTTGTCCCACCTGAGTATAGCATAATCCTATCTTCATGAAGTGCAGTTCCTTAGTCTTTCCATCTTGTTCCGGACATACCCATAACATCAATATTATATTTTCCAAATTGTTTTCGCGCAATTTCTAATTTACCATCTCCATTTAGTGTTCTAACATTCCAGGTCGCAATATTCATGGTTGTTCCAGCGTGCATTATTCTTGTGTGTTCAATTACATCATTTTCTTCAGCATTGTTTTAGCTGATGGGATGGCCAAGTCCATGCAGAACGTTTTCAAGGTGTTTACATTTTTACCATTCTCATCATTCATTTCCTGATTCATAAATACATCATTTTGAACAGGGACGACAACAAGGTTATGACAAGGTTGATAATTGCGATGGGAGTAAGAGTGGGGCGGTCTTCAGCCACAGATAGTGGTAATCACACGTTGTTTTCTCTGCCACCGACGTCTTGGATTGTTTTGAAATGGATGTTTAAACATAGGATTGTAAATGTTAAAAGGGATATTGAGATTGTTTAAAAATGGACGGTTGGTGAACATATTTAATAAAATGGTAGCGGACAGAATGTGACTTAAAAATTTCTGTAAAAATGAAGTATCCATTTTAAAATATGCAATTTATGTAAACTTCACATCGTGAAAAACTATAAAATGTATATATTCTTAAACAGCGCAAGTTCACTAGTCACATGGTATAAAAATCCAGAAAATAGATACGGAATGGAGCACAGAAATATCACATTTATAGCCCAGAATAGAAACACGTCTTGCCGGTTAGGCTGCTACACACTACATAGATAGTGCGTACATAATTTTGTTCTAGATTCTTATGCCCACTTTACGTACGTCTAAAAGACGTGTATATACGGACCGAAAACGCATGCCTAAATATCTCTGTAATCATTTCCATAGGTCACATTCGACGCACCGAAGCAGTACATAGAATTAAAAAATCGCACCATTGTAACGAATTAATTGTGTATGGATTACGGACATCATGTCAAGCCAGCCGGCTGTCAATCACCGTCACCGACCTCGTCGCTCGACCAAGAATGGTGAATAGTTTAGTACTCACGGGGGGATAAATGAGTAGAAATTTAAATCCAAATTTACACATCAAATCTTATTTTTGATGTCATTTTTGAAATCAGCGACCCCAAAAACCTATGGATGCGAGGATTTTGTTACTTTTAGCTTATTTCAAAAGTTGAGAATTTTTTGGTGTTGCATGTGCACACATGTGTCTGTTTGCTTTTGTGTAAGTGCGTTGACAGCAGATAACAGGCGGGTGAGTAGGTAAATAATCTTGGCCATGACCTTCACTACCTTCTTCATTCCATTTTACTTGTATTGGTTGCATTGTGTCACCAACAATCTAACCAAATTCTTCATCCAAACAAATCGTCAACAATTTTATTGAAAATGAAATTTTCATTGGCAAATTTACGACAAGTTAATCGAGCAAGTGAGAGCGAATTCTTGCTTATGATAAGATGCGTCTAGTATGGCATTCATGGACACATATTATGGCTCAATGATTAAGGAGTCGGATCGGAATCAGGAGGTTCTAGGTTCGATTCCCGCCAGCGACTACTTGCGTTTCTTTATTAAACAAGAAAATTTACCCTAATGGCTTCACTTGACTGAGGTGTTAAATGAGTACCTAGCGATAGGTTGGTATTGTTGCGCAGAAGGAGATGCACTTTACTGTATACTCCTTAAGCGGAATGCCTGCCTGCGAGGGGATAAAGTATTATAAAGTGCTGTAAGACTCTCCGTAGAACGGTGGAAAGCGCTTCATCCAAGCAATCTTTTTCAATCTTTATCAACTTGCAACAGAATGTCTGGCAAAAGATTTTCAAAGAAATGAATCGCACAACAATGACATGTTAGTAATTCTTTGAAATTTACATTTCATTTTCCCCTGATGTTTTGTAAGTCAATTTAAATGATAAACTAGAGGCACAGACCTATGCGTTAATAGTCTTTTTTGTATGTATGTATGTATGTATGTATGTATGTATGTATGTATGTATGTATGTATGTATGTATGTATGTATGTATG
>JAOYNN010142149.1:0-17099 GCA_025770095.1 Goniobranchus kuniei | reverse complement strand
TCTTTAGGTTACCTACCATGTGTCTTTGATTTGTTTTAGAGGTAACTTATTCATAAAATGTTTTCGGGTTGGTCCTAACCTCTTTAGCAAGGTTTACTTCCCTCAACCTTACTCTCTTTCGTGATTCACATAACCTGATTTCTTACCTTTGCATACTCATCATAATTTTCAACAGTTCCTTATGTTTTATGTCTTTTTAACAGTCTTCTTTTTAGGCGTATTTTATCCAACAACGTTTTTGATATAGGTTCACGCTTCTTTTGCTTCGATGAAGAGTTAATCCTTATCTTAGGAACAAAACGTCTTGTACTCTCCTCAATCTTGCTCTCTATGAAGTCCCAGCAGCTATCCACTTCACTTGACGCAAAATTGGGATCATTCCAGTCTATTTGACCGATAAATGCTCTACAAGCTTCATAGTTTCCTTTTGCTAGCACATATTTTTCAGTACAAGTATCATTCACCATTGAACCAGACATTCCAATTTTAAAGCTTTGAATCATATGATGACTTTTACCTAGAGGAGCCAAGTGTTCCAAGGAGTGCATACGTTTCCCTCTTCTTCATTCACAAAAATCAAGTCTATTAAAGTAGGGTTCTGTAAAGCTCTAAAATGAGTTGGTTCTGTAACCAATTGTTTAAGATTGCATTCCTGCGTGACAGTAAGAAAGTCTCTATAGGGCTGCCCCATGCCACTACTGCATGTATTATTTCTCCAGTCAATCTCAGGATAGTTTATGTCTCCCATCAGACATGGTCGATATCCTTTAGCTCTTAGCTTCAGGGCCTCCATCAACTTGTTTAATTTTAAGTTACCTTCAATATCACAATTTGGTGATCTGTAAACTAGCCCAACAAGGATTTCCTCTGCCCCAGGTACTATTATTTTACATATGATGCTTGGTTTAAATATTTCCTTCAGATCTGTCATTCTTACATAATCTGTGGCCTTCCTTTAAGAATAGAGCCAGTCCCCTCCCTACCGATGATGGTTCAAATACATATCCAGAAACAACAAATGTTTCTATACCATGGTTTGAACGTTTGTGCAAAGTTTCAGTGACGGCAAATGGATCATATTTTTCATATTGAAGAAACACATCTAATTCATGCAATTTGTTATCCAAAGAATCAGTGTTTGTATGAAAACATTTGAAAAAGTGATTATAAACACTCTTACTGTTTTCTTCATTATTTACTACAGGTACTTGATCTTCTTGTTTTGGAATACAGTGCTTATCATCAAAGTTAAATATATTACCTTCAGACTCACAGCCTTTAATCCTTTGATGACTTATAACTTTTTTGTGTTTGTAAACAGCATTATTCTCAGAAAACTTATTATTTACACTATCTACAGATTTTAACTCTTGCTTTTTGAGGCGTCAGGCTAGGGATTTTCCCTTACCTTTATCACCCAGATCCACCCCTTCAGCTGTTCTCTCCCTCCCTGCTCGGAAGTGAGCGTCCCTCTCACTCCTCGGCACCACAGGACTTCTTAAGACCACAACATTTCACCCTGCTCCTTTCTCACCTTTAAACTGTCTCTCAGAGCCTTGTCAGCCGCCCTCTCCTTCATGGTCTTATCCTGAGCCAATCCGACCTTCCCAAACCTCTCGTGACCTCTAAGTGTCAAACATGGTAGGAAGAGTAAAGTGCTTTCACTTTCTTGCAAGAACACAAATCCAGAGTCTGGAGTTATGGACTAGACCATGATGCTAGTAGATTACTTCAATTCCACCTTGTCACTCATCCAAGTTGTGTCTACTTTGAACATTCCTTGGCAGTACTTGTGTGAGCTGCACTAACCAGATAATAGATAAAGGCGTTATAGTCATGTGGGGATGCTTGCCCTAAACTGTGTGTGCTGTACTGTTCTGTTTCCTAAAATGTTTGTATGATATTAGTTACTCTCTTCCAGGTTTCTCTATCTTGGGCTAGTTTCTTTACTTCCTGGAGCTTTTGCATTGATGGCACACAATTAAGAAGCAATAGGGCTATGAAGAAGATCGTTTGGATTGATAATCCAGTGTGCTGAATCACTAGGTCTCTGATTGTTTAAACCCCCCCCCCTCTCCCCCCCAACCTTCCCTCCTTTCATCCATTTTGAGATTCATACATCTATTTGAAGAACACCACTCAAGAATTTTTGTTACTTTAACTGACTGTCATTTACTGAATCATATAGTTTGAAAATTAAATACATATATATTTATCAATCATCATAAAGTTAAGTCAAGTCAAAGATATTCATTTCCATATTTTTTTTCTTTTTTTAAAAATCCAGTCCAAATGGTCCCTCAAGTCCTAACACTGAGTGGTCGAATGAAGAATGGCGGTTAACAAAGGTAAATATTGCCCTACTTTAGAGTATGGCCAATAAAATATTAAAAAGCTGTACACTGATTACTATTTTGCCGACATATTTTCACTTCTTGAAACAGTTGATATTAGAAGAAATAGGCCTACTGAGTATATATATGTATGTCTGAACTGAAAACTTGGCCAGACTGGCCAAGTACACCATATTGACCATGAAAGAGGGAAGCAGAGTGAAAGAGAAACTTTAAAGATGGTGAGGTAAATATTTGAGAAATAGTGGTCAGTGCAGGAAACTAACCAGGACTGGTATATATGGTTAGAACTATCCTGGTCATCTACCAACAGTATAAGGAGCGACCAAGGGAAGAAAAGGAAAAGAGATTATATACTGAATCACAGATAAAATGCGTCACTCATCAAAGGGAAACATCATATTCAACGAGAAAATATTGCAAACAAGTGGGAATAGAAACCCTTTCTGAAGACAATGATATATTGTAATGCAAGTGTTTTCGGGTAATTTACTAGTTTATTGACATTTTTCACGGATGCCTTGAACTGGGGACTACAGATGTTTTCTACAAGTTTAATAAAGAGTGTGTCGCCATTGGCATCAGTAACATTGATCACCCGATGTATCAATAAAGGAATGCACTGTTGGTGCATTTCTTGAGGTATAATGTTCCATTCCGTCCTAAGGAATGTCTTCAGGTTATGCACATTTTGAGGGTTTCTTGCTTTTAGGCGACGGTCCAAAATGTCCTAAACATGATGGATGACAAATCTGAAGACCTCATTGGCCAAGGCAGCACAGTAAAATCATAATGGGCCAGGAAATCCCAACAAATGTCCCCGCTATGTGAGGCAGGCATTGTGCTGTTGGAACCATGACAGTTCTTCATGGGTCGTTATTATTGGGACCACATAGTGGGTCGAGGAAAATTGGTCATCTTTGATAGTCTGAGTGATGGCATTGTCCACCTCTTTCGTATTCTATTTTTGTGTGACCATGTCCATCTCAGTCACCAATTGCTCCTGTAGCGGCATATCTGTTCTGCAGGCATTTTGGAGGAAAATCGTCATAATCTCCCAGGCAACATTTTCTGATGTAACTGAAAGATGAGCGTTATGCGCAAGGTTCGTTCTGAAGGAGTGCCTTCAATACACAGCGCACTCAAAACTATCCATGGTCATTTTCTCTCATCTTCTCTGATTTTGTAGTGTCAAATTTTGGGTGGTGCATTACTGTGCATAATAATCATCTGTTGCTTGATGACAAACATAAGTCATAAGTTATTAAATATCAAATGAAAAGTTAGTAAATGGACTTTAATGCTGTTGGGTAGGTTTCAATATAAGTCAACAAGCTAAGGAGGTATTAAAGAAAGAAAAGTTGTGCGTTTATCTGTGACTCTTATATATTACCAAGGATATTTGCCTTACTTATATTTTTAATTGATCCCACCACCACCAAATCTACAGCCAACTTATTACATCTGGGATTATTGAAATAAACGTTAATCATCAAATCTTTTCTTATCAGTTTTCACACTGTCCTATATATTTTCCTTCTTCCTTACCATATTGATTGCCTTAGTTAAAAAGGCTGTTAAAGTAAACACCAGCTGAAATTATTCTTTCTGCATCAATAAAATGTTAGCTTGTTGTTATCACCTTAATGTTTTGGCTTGCAGCATGAAACCAAGAAAAGTCTCAGTTTTTTAAAGCAGTGATTTTTTGGACAATTGAGAGGGAACATTGTCAAGTGCAGTGAATATTTAACATAATTTAACACGTTTAACTTAATTTTTAAAAATTCTTTTTTTATCTTTCAAAATGAAATAGGATCCTGGAACAGACTGGATTTGGGACTGGTCTAGCCAACCAGAACTGCCAAGTTCATGGTAAAGAGATACCTTTACAATGGTGCCGTTTGCCTGAATCTATCCGTCTACCTGTCTACCTCTCTTATCTGCCTTATCTCCCTTCCCTTCTCCCTCTCATTCTCCCTTCCCACATCCACACTCCTCCCTATCTGTCACTTGTTCGTATTCATTCCCATAAGTTGATCCCTTAAGTTAAAAAGTGGCTAATTTAAAAGTCTTTTTCTTTGGAAGCAGCAAAAACGGACGCATAGGCAAAAGTTGATTTTCAGGAAGCTAGGCTTGTGTATGTAGGATACAGACGTAGCCAATCCTTTGCACTCAACATTTACATGAATAAGAAAGGAAAGAAGGGCATTCGTAGGTTTACTTGAAGACTTAATTGTTCTGTCGTTCCAAGACGACGTAAAAGCCATTACTTGAAACCAAGGCAAATTCCAGTTTCAGCGCCACATTGTGTAACTAGCAATAAATTCCCTTTAAACTAGATAAGATTACGTCATAACACAAAACGATTAACAACAAAATCCACCTTAATCCTTATCTGTGCATCCAATCATGGCCATATGGTCACTTAGCACCAATCCGTTTAAAGAGACCTCAGCCAATCAGGCTAAGACCCCTGGACGATCAAAGACGATGCGCTTGAAATTTTTCAATCTCTTGAGGGTGTGACTGAGAGGGAAGAGTGTCGGGGTGCACTATGGACAGCCAAGAGGCAGTCTCAAGGCCACACATACTCTGATGACCTCAGGCGGTCACTACCGACAGACTGGTTAAAATTATGTTGGCCTGTAATGCAACCAAAGAATCAGCCAATGGAAACAGGTGAGAAGTAAATGGCTGCTGTCTCCATTAGGATAGTGCAATAACTTGTATTGGACACATTAGGCCCTCATTTTATTCTGCGTATTGAATGTCCCATTCATCCAATTTTGTAACCGCATTTTGACGAATTAACAACAAATTATTATTGAGTAGGAAGAGATTTTCGTTCGTCGAAACAGACACTCAGACGAAATCCCTGATTTTGAACTGGTCATTTAGAGGTTTGTTTTTAAGTGAAAAAATTATGTTTTGTACCAAAAGCGACCACTTTGGCGAAACGGCCAAATAGCTGGCGCGGACACATAGCCGATCACTACCGTATAACTGTTACTCGCCAGGTCCTCCTGCACAACCATACTTAGTACCAAACCTTCCAAAACCAAACCATAGTGTAAATCCTTTTTCTAAAATCTACAGAAATTTATCAAGAAATGAATTTAATGAATAGTGGTAAGGTCTAGAGTAGTAGAGTGAAAAGAAATAAACAATACAATGTGGAGATAGAAATAACTATTTCTATAAGTCATGGTGTGCAACTAGCATAAATAATGGTTGTTGTATGTCATCTGACATTGAGAATGACATCTTTATGCATTATCAATACTTTTTAAATATGGTAAAGATAACAGTGTGGCTGCACGGTCAAAGTGGTCAATTTGTAATTTCAAATTTCTGAGTTCAAAACTGGGCTGCTGTGTGGCACTGTTTAGTGCTTGGGAAAGGCTTTTTACACATATTTCCTCACCCCACTCTGGTGATACTGAGGACCCGACCATAGGCAGAGGAGGATCTTGTCAATATGCCAGAGCAAGTGCACTTGTAAAATGGCTGCATCTTTGTAAACTCCACATGGAGTTGAGAAGGTATTTGGTTGTAAAGGGCCTGTTGAGAAACACTTGTAAAGCGTTTTGAGCTCATCATTGGATGAAATGCTCTATAAAAAAAAATGAATGCTCTATCAAGACATGATCAGTGTAGTAGTCTTGAAATAGAATTTCTTGAATGTTGATAAAATTTCAATATGAATCAAAATAACTTCACTTTGATCTGTTAATTACTATGCAGTTTTATACCTGTAAGCTTTTTATAAACATGTGTAAAACATTTCAAAATTATATTTTTGCAAGACAACGTAAATGAAAGGCTTAACTATTTCCTATTTATGATGTGTGATATAATTTTTATTTTCAGTGAAAATTTATTTGAAAAATTTCGACATCCAGGAAGCAAACCAGGTCGGGCCCCACTTAGTATGCGCAATAGCCGTGTAATGAAGAAGACTCGATTGTTTTCATTGGCCAATCTGCCGACTTTATTGCTCACTCATGCCTGTACATTCTTTTTGGGTGCTGCTGCGTAAGTTTTTGTTGTCCTTTTCTTACTAAGTTAAGTGTTGTTTCCTTTGGTTAATGGAATTCAGGAATGAAAGAAGTCAGAAACATTTTAAATTCCAATAAATTCATAGCTTTCAAGCGGCCAAAACTTTGGCCAAAGTCAACAGAGATTTGCTTATAAGATTCTTGCTAAAAATCAGAATTCTTTGTTTGACCCTATTACAATGACACAGAAATTCACCCCAAAACTAATGAAACAATCCTGGTGTTTTGAAAGTATCAGTAAAGTTTTATGCATTTACTTAAATATTAGGATGCCATAATTCTTTCTCTTACTCATGACTAAGCAATTATTTCGTGTCAAATTATTTTGAAGGTATTATTTAATAATTCACCATCTAACATTACTTACTTGTCTTTATTTGTTTTCAGGGTTTTCATCTACTTTAAAAAGTACTGCAACCTGCCTGCTATAGCTCAGGCTACTTTGGACTGATGAAAATTGTGAGCATTAATTTAAGCATTGTCACTGATATTTTTCAACACAAGGGGAACTGTGTTGAACAAATGTACAATGAAGGAAATATTGTAATCATGGGAATGTTGGATTTTGAGTTGCCATTAATGGTTTTGTTATTAATGAAATATAAAATTTAAGTCAAAATATAGTTAGAGAATAATGGAGATAACACAACAAAGCTTAAACATTTTATAAGTTCTATAAGACCAAAATTCAAATTTAAAGAAAAAATGCAAATAAATACTTGCAGTCTAGTCAATTAACTGGTTTAATGGTGTCATCTTGCCGTCTTAATTTCCGATCTTCTTTTTTTTTTTTATTTTACTTTATTTTATTGTTTATCCTACTCATATTATTGAATCTATTATGAGAGTTACACAAAATATTTTCTGCTTTGTTTTATAGTGCTTGTAGAATTAAAAGAAGAGAAGGATAAGATGTTTCCATACAGACTGCAGTTTTTGTTTTGGTTCTTGTGTTTTTTTTTGTCATTTTGTTGTTGTTTGTTGTGTTGGATTTTTTTTTTTTTACCCTTTCAAGCTCTGTATTTTCCAATGTTCTAACTTTGATACAATATTTGCACACTTTTTATTGAGGAATATAATGAAACAAATATTGCTTTGTGTATATAAAAACATCTTGCTTTTGTTTTGTCCTTTGTTTGTTTTGTATTTCCAAAGAAAATTTTGAATTTTCAGTCATTTGTGACTTATGAATTTGTTAAGAGTTTTTCTTGGTTGCTCTAACCACTCTTGGTGTTTTGGTTTAAACAAAAAGTTTTCATGGTTTGAAAACAACTGCCCTTTAATCAGTGCACAGCATCTGAAGTGTTTTTTTGTTTTTTTTGCAAAGTCTTAATGAAACCAGTTTGTTGAAGGGTTACATTCCCTCTCAAATCAGTTGCATGGATCATGATATTATAACCATTTCAATCATTGCACTCTGTAGCCTATATGTGAAGACTGGATGAAATTAATTTTTACATTTTAAAAGTGATTGGAGCAGACAATTTGTGCCCAACTTACAGAGCTTTCATTAAGTTTTCCTTTTTTTTTCTTTTTCTTTTTTTTTTCTTTTTTTTTTAAAATTATTCCATGTGATCTAACCTTTAATTTAGTTCTCCTGGATTTTGTCTATTTTTAAAGACATTTTTTAATGTATTGATGACCATCAGCATTTTTGCTGGAATTCAAACACGTCTATCTTAGAGCAATTTGCTTTAAAAATGAAGATAAACCTACTCATTTTGTTCAAGCTTCAAGTTTAAACATTAAAGACATCATGATAGGGTAAATTACCAAAGTCTGAATTAGAGACTGTTGGATGAAATCCCTTTCTTCATTTTCGATTTGTTTTACTACATTCTGAAGAAAGAAAAAGTATGTGTTAGATGAATGAACAATTTTCTACAGGGGCTGTTAAATTGTGATGTGTCTTTATTCAAATTACATGCCCACTAATGGGGTATATGAAGAATGCATTGAAAGGGCTTACATACGACAATAATCTGTTAAATAAAACCTCATTTCTTGCCTTTAATTTTGAAAAATTTGTTTATTCAATCAGCTCTGTCAAGTGAGCAGGAAATATCTTTTTTTCTAAGTATTGCCTTTTATTTGGGGACTTTGTGTAGTGCATTTTCTATTGCTTCGACTTGAAGACTGTCTGTTGGCTATGTCCTGATCACTGCATCCTTTATTTACTCCCATGTTTGACAGGTTCATAGGCTTAAGAAAGATTTTTTAATGTGAAATGTTAAAGAAAATTGAAATTCATGTAGCATGTGAGTCTTGAAAAAGTGGATGCTTGCTAGCTGGACTGATAGGGGTGGTAGAGGATGAACCTTCTTAGGGCTAAGCTTACATCCAATGCAGCTTTCAGATTGGGGGTTAAAATGGTCTTGTAATAGATGGATCACATAGGGCTCACAAATGACACACCCATGGTCACATTTCTTAATAAAACCCCATATAACTATACATTTTTGTAACGGGTATTGAGGTGGGAATACAAGTAAAAGAAAACATTTACTCATTAGTTATGAAAAATTGGGATATTACCTCATGAAGATGATCACGTTTCTTTGTAAAAAGTAACAAAAATATTTTGACAGAGACAAAGATTTTACAAAAAATTTAAAAAGGCAGAAGTCAAACATATCCTTTTGTTGGAATAAAAATATATCCATATATTGAAGAATATTTACATCCCATGACCCTTTTCCAGTCATACTTTTAGGGTGCTGACCCTTTCTTGTCATTGTGGTAGGGCACAAAGCACTCAACACACAGTCTGACATTGCATAACGGACACTCATATGAAGATCTTATACGTGATGCATGTCTGATAACACAATCAATAATGAATAGACAAATAACAATAAGTGGCAATAGCAATACATACACATAGATTTTCAGTTCATTAGAACAGCAAAACAAAAATAATTTACTTAGAGACAAGTAATTTCAAGCCACACGATCAACCTTTGCCTACTACCATGCCCACCTAAACATAAACAAAGAAACTAGGCCAAGTACAACGCCCCCTCATTGACCCTTGGCATCAGTCACTAACCAGCTCGACTGACATTATTTTATATTTATTGTAGACATGGTTTGAAACTAAAAACAAACATCAGTGGGAAAGAAAGAAACTGCATTGAACTCTCCATCATCAGTGGTATCACTCTCCTCAGCAACATATTCTTCTGATGTTTGACCATCGATGCCCAACTCATGAGGGGTGTAGAGTTAGCAAGTTGAAGCCATTTTGTAACTCTTCAATACCTTTGGCAGGGATGAAGGCCTAATTTGCATAAAATGGTGAACAAAAAATTGCTCTCATAAAAAAAACAAAAACAACGGGCTTGTAGGGCCACGATCGTGGCTCTTCGCGTTCTGTGAGTAAAGCTGTTCATGACAAGATGGTTAAGGGTTAAATTTGGAAGAAAAATGCTGTGCTTTAGAATAATGGGGATTGCAGGTTGAGTGGAATGACAGAGGGAAGGATGTTAATCAGAAAGCACTTGATTGTCTCATATGAGGGATAAAAATACATAAGGAACTGCAGGGGAAATGTTCTTCCCTTCTGTTTTTTGTAAAGAAATGCTTCATGCTTCACAATTATGATTATAACCTGAAATGTTGGTTCACATTCTCGGGTTTTGAATTTTAGATGGAATTTAGGCATACAAATTTCGAGATGAGAAAATCAAATAATTCCGTAATTCAATAACGAATGTGTCATGTAGGTCATATGGGTAGTTTTTTTGATAGTATGTGATCTGCAATAAAATGCAGAATTTGGCAAGGAATGTGATGTAGGTAAGAAAATCAAAAGTGTTCAGAGGGACTCTAGATTAAATATACATACACCCTCTTTTAAAGCACATATGATAACATTTTGCCTTTGCAAAGACATCATACTTGTATTGTTTTAAATAAGTTCATGTTATTTTTCCAGTCCCGTCAAAGACAATCCTGTTAAGGGGCATATCAGTAATATCACAACGTCTGGCCTCATCTGCAGGTATATCAAATTAAAGTGAAGCCTGTAAGACCAGAAGAATAGTGCAAAGCAGATGAAATGCACAATCAATCTCCAACTTTTGCACCCATCCTGGTGAATGAATACATTCCTCCAAGACCAATAAAGCGTTGTCTATCTATAACCCAAATAAAAAAACAACTGAGGTGTGAGGCCCATAATTCTGGCCTTTTGGGAGAAGATTGGTCTTTCTAAGACTACCCTAAAGCACTGAAGTTTTTTTAAAGATTCAAAAAATATGTCTTTTAAAGCTGCTTTTTTTATTTTAATTTGTTAAGTGTTTCAGGTTTCCAGTTTTAATACAAAGTTGCATGATTTTATTTATGGCCTTTTGGGTGAAGATTGGAATTTTTTAAGACTACCCAGAAGAGGTTTTTTAAAGATTGACAAATAGAAATATCTTTCACAGCTGCGTTATCAGTTTTTAATTGCTAAACATTTCAAGTTATCAGTTAAGGTGGTTGAAAGTTATACCTTTAGAATCAAGGTCTTAGTTTTTGTCGTCTTATGAAGATGTAACATAACAATGTTAAATGCTGAGGGATCTTCAAAACTAAAGTTTCAGGTTTTTAATCCAGAAGAAGGAGATGTGCTTGCACCATTTACAAAGCTTATTATAATACCCAGAGAAGCATAAAATATAGATCTGCACGATAAAGAGAGATTGAAAGTAATCAACCTTTATATTTTGAGGGACTAAACAAGAAGGCTTGATTTTGGAGATATCAAATACTTAAAAAAAATAAAGTCAGCATTTTTCAAATAGAGGCTTTAGGAAGATGTTGACTGGGAGTTTTGCTCATTAAAAGAAAAATTTTTAATAATAAAGTGCCTGAAATGACTTCTTATTTTGAACTAGTGATTGGTGTAATTAAGGGACGTCTTAAGTCTTGAGAAAAGAGTATAATTTATTTTCACCCTTTGAATTTTTTTACGTCAATATATATTTCTGTTAAACAATTTCAATAAAAATAATAAGATATGTCAAAGTTGTGTCAATAATGTTCCAAAAGAATGTAAAATGAGAGTAAATGATGTTTCTCCTTATCTCAATTTGGTCAGAGCTTTCTATTCACTTCATATATGGAGGTTATTTCATATTTTTTCACAATTTTGTATTTTTACTCCTTTAAAAAACTTTAATTTATTTGGGTAGTCAAAAAGAAATGCCTGTAGCTCTGTGCTGTCCACAGCAGTTCACTAAATGACGTCAAATTTGGCATGATGATGAATCGACATGTAATCTCTAAACAGAATTCTACAAATAATTCCTAGTCTGGTTTTCTTAACAGGGACGTCATTTCAAAATGGCCGTCCCAACAGAGAGCCGTAAGAAGGAACATAGTGCAATCGAGTTCCTTCTTCTTGAGGTAGAAACACAGAATGACATTTATAAAAGACTAAAAAATATTTACAAGGAATATGCTTTAGATCCCAGCAATGTCTGTAGGTGGGTTAAACACCTGAGCAAGCCAACGGATACCAGTGACGATGACAACAAGGAGTCATTCCAACCATTATGAGATACACATCATTCCTGTTGTCCATCGATTAGTGCTAATGACGACAATCTGCAGAGAGCAGACTTACTGGTACATGAAAATTGGCGAATTTCTAAGGATAATTTAGCATCAGAATTAGATATAAGCCATGGCGGTGCACAAATGTTCTTCGATTCCCTTGGCTACTCGAAAGTCAGCGCCTGGGGGGTACGAAACAACTGACAACTAATCAAAAGACCCAAAGAGTGACCTGTTGCACCGATCTTTTGCATCTTTCAGTATTAAACATAGTTATCACAGGTGATGACACATGGATTCATCACAATGAATCTGAATCAAGACTTCAATCAATGGAATGGCGACACCCAATCTCTCCAAAACCAAAGAAATTCAAATCAGAAATTTAATGTCAGTCAGCAAAATCATGGCTACTGTGTTTTGGGACCCTCATGGAGTGATAGACCCTACTTGTCGATTTTCTGTCACAAGACATGACTCTGACTTCTGAGATGTATGTGGAAACCTTAAAAAAGCTCGAAGGAAGAATTCGGCGTGTCAGATCAAACCTTGAAATGGACCAAGTGAATCTCCATCATCATAATGCCCATCATTACACAAGTGCCTTCACAAGGGAGGTAATCAACTCTTTTGGGTTGACAACTTTACCACATCCGCCTTGTTCACCTGATTTAGCACCTTCAGACTTCTATCTCTTAGGGCCTTGAAAAAGGCACTAAATGGCCAACACTTTGAAGATGATGAGAACGTCAAAATTACAGTTAAAATTTGGCTAAAGATCAAACCATTGACTTTTCCGAATAGGTGGACAGCAGTGATTGAGCGAGAAGAAGACTTTATTGAAGAATAAGGAATTGGTCCTGAGAACGGTGGCTTCAAGTTAAGATGAGCCATGTTTTGATCTATCGATTCTTCTTTGAGTTACACGGCTACAGGCATTACTTTTTGACTGATCCTTATACTTTCCTTTTATTCACTCTAAATTTTACTAAACTCTGTTCTTTGATACAGTTTGTGCTTCCAGAGCTATACATTTTATTAGAAATAAAAATGGATGCATTTTTGTGGGGAAAAAAAAGTTTTCCTTTTATTTCGTTGTTCTCTTTTACTTTGTTTTACTCAACCATGTCATTCTTCATATGATTGAGACCTCTCTCTTATTGAGTCACTGAATATTTTGTCACAATTTTCACTTCGGAAGGAAGATAGGAGATAGATGTTAAAAGCTGAAAGAGTACTGGAGGATGACTTAATTAAACCTTTATCAGAATGTGAGAAAGTATGAATAAAGTTCAACAATGAGAAGCACAAGGGCAGAGAAAACTCTTACCACCTTACAATTACAGATTCTAGCGATCCCTCTGCTTTTGTCGTCCTACTTCAGAAGTACCTTTACTGCTTGGCTCAGTATATACTGACTGACACAGTAATCATTGACTGATTCAGTAAATATTGACTTACTTTGTAAATAGTGACTAACTCCATGGTGAAACTCTGTTAGGCCAAGTATCACTGTCAGCTGTGACCACAAACTGTGTTGTGATTCTATTTGTCAAAAATGAAGCTTATTAGCTTCCCTATGTCAGAGGTTCTACTGTAAAATATTTCCTAAAACCTAAAATTTGTAAAGTACAGACAAACAAAGTTGAGTTAGGACACACATTGCCGTTTTTAATCTTTACATCCTGATACTCTGTTACTTGCCAAAGACTTGTCTTCCCCTTTTTTCATTTTCATCTGACATGTATCTTCCAGGAAACAAAAAACAAGAAAAGAAAACACCCCATGTCATATATGTCCAAAAACAGTGCCATGAGAGTAAATTTCTGATGGAAAAACTGATTGAAATTTTCTGAATATATGCCATGTTTTATTGCTGTGGAAAGATCTACCTTTTGATCCAATCAAGTTTTATGGAAGACTTTCATTACAAGTAGTTCGTTACTTTAGTGAAGAACATTAAAAATATGTAGACTTTTATTTTGTATTCGTCATGATCAGGAATCCAAAATAAAAATATGTAGACTTTTATTTTGTATTCATCATGATCAGGAATCCAAAAAGTTGTGTATTGAACAAAGCTTGTTTCTTTTGTTTTGGGGATTTTTGTTTTGTTATATTTAGTGTTTGTTATTTTTCATTTATTCTTAACAATTTTGTCTATGAGTACATATTTGTGTCAGGGTGGGGGTGTGTATAGGAATAGCCAGACTAGTGGACGGCCCATTGAAACAAAAATCATGGTATTGTGAACAATCTATATCTTTTTCGGTGAGGGGGAAAACATAACGTATTTGTCTAAGAGTAGCAATTTCTTTTATTGGTAAATTCTCTCTTGTTTTGAAAGCTTCTTTTGAGATTCTTTTGTTGACTTTTTCCTTTACCAATTATGTTGCAATGCTTTAACAGCCTCTTTACTGGTCTGGCATACATGGACACAAGTTTAAAAGCACTCTTTTTGCGATGTTGTTCTTAGTATTGTCAAATGGCTTTACTCATTTATTTAAATGTACAAACTTATGCATTTACATATGAGTTTCTTTATTTGTTTGTGTGATATAAGAATAAGGAAGTCACACCATGTCATTTTCAGTTTTAAACAGCAAATGATACCTTTGACTTGGATGTATTTTTATTGTTTTTTTTATTCTTATGTCACACTATCATAAAATGCGCCATATTTTGAGGCACAGTGTATTTGAAATGTCTTTAAAAATGACCTGTGCTAAAATGGAACAGAATGCTTTCTATATACACTTGTCACTGGTGAAACGGAATGGTCTGCCATGTGTGTGAAATTTGAAGTCCCTACATCAAATATGTGTAAGCCTATCATATTCGAATTTTTTTGGAAATTTATAGGCAAAATCCACATGGTGGATGCTTCGAAGGCAATGGGAAGCATAGGTGATACATGTATTACACATTTCAACACACTGTGCATTTGACTAAAACCATGTCTGTCTCACCTGTACATGACTCCAATTGGTATAATGTAATGTAAAGGGAACATTTAGGTTTCAGAAAATGCCACCCCTCTTTAATTGGAATGATTCAAGAGGAACGATGGCATTTCATATAAGTGGAATGCACTGTATGACTGCTATTTGTAATATCTTTACGTCAGAACCTTTCTCTGAACTACAAATGGCATCAATTTAATCATATTGGATGCTGCTTGCACTATTTTAGATGGGAAGTATTTAACCAATGGAAATGCATCATTTTTTTTATGTGATCTAATTAAATATGATGAAATTGCGGTGGGGTTGATTTTTATTTTACACTTAAAAGTACATGCCCAAAGTTTGATCCATGATGGACTTGTACCTTTAGAGAACAACACTGATGTTTAGACTCTTAAGAACGGGGTATGAAAGTACACCAATTCCATGTTATTTTAAGAATTTTAAAATGTGTTCTTTCAAAATAGACGAGTTTGTTTTTATTTTCAACGATAATACTTTTTTATTTTCTCAAACAGAAAATTCAGTATGTCATATTGAGATGGGTGTTTACCGGTATTCTGTATTTGTTTCAGAAAAAGTTACAATTTTTCTAAAAAATTTTCTCTTTTACTTGTTCAGCTGTATTTTTGATGTACAGATTGTTTTGTAAACCTTCAGCCATTCTGTTCATAAGTAGAGAAGTTTATTCTCTGAATACCAAAAAGACATACGTGCTGTTTAAACTGTGGCCCAGCTGCTCAACCATTGGTATCAGTCCATCATATGCTGTGAAGTTTTGGAAGTGAATACTACAGACTTTGATGGCCAAAATCAATAGAAATTAATAGTATGTTATTTTCACATTTCATTCAGGGAAGTTTAACAGTGCAGTGAAAGATTTGTACCCATTAACTGTATAAAATAAGTATAATAACTTCTGTTCATATTTTCAATTTTTTAACCTAAAGGTTATTGTTTTCCATCGGTCCCTTTCTTTCAAGTAATGTTAATTTGGGAGATGCAGAGCATTATGAAGATAAAAATGAGAGCTGGGAAGTATAAGGTTGACAAATTTATGTATTGTCCAGGGAGATGGTAAACATCACTTGCTATGCTTTATATAAAGGAAACTAAGGTGACAGCAACTCTATGGCCTGAAGGAACGTTTAGCGTGTTAAAAAGTTTTGTGTTAAGGGTTGTACATTCTTCTTATATATCCAGTCACCAATGTTTTATATCATATGAGTACATATATTGCTTTATATAACTGTGCACATTTAAACTTATTTTGCAGATACGTATATTAATACATGTAAGTGGTTCCTATGTTTCTGTCAGTACCATTGACTTCATGTTGTGTCCAATATAATTATCATTCAAAATATGTACAGATCATTTCATTATTATGTGAAATATAATGTCCTGTTTTGTGTATCAATATTATTCAAATTAGTCGCCTCTTATTTTTGATTTAGTGTCATGATTGAATTTCAAAATTCTTTCTTTAACTATGGCTTACTGGACTCTTTGTCTGTTAATGTAAAGTTGGAATGTCAAAAATAAGACAATGCTGGAAAATTGGTAATTTGTCATGATTAAAGTTAATTATTGAAATCGCAGACTTGTTTCTGATTTGTTTATGGGTTTGCTAATGTCAAGCATTTGCGCAGGTACGTTTTCCATGTCAAAAACAAATAGTGTTTACCTTTTTTCTTCCTTCTTTTTTACATGTCCTGAGTTCTGTTATATGGCTAAGATATTAGCATCAGTTTCCACCTCTCAGTAGATCCCTTTCTATACTAATTATAACTACGGGTATTTTTTACAGATGAAATTTCACTTGTGCAGATCTTTGAATAGGTCATTATCTAAAAAGAAGCATGCGTCATTTTTTAACGGTACTACTGTTATTGTATGTTATACAGGATGCCCCTTAATTCAGGAGTCATTTTTTAAAATAATTTGCGTTTTTCGTAAAATCTATTTCACCATTTTCCAACCTGAAATGATTGTCTGTTTTACGATATCGTAATTGAAACAAGAGAATCGGGCACAGATAAAAATAGTTCCCTGGACTTACCGTGCAACTTGTTTTGTAGGACTAACGTCCATAGAGATAAGTCTATCTCAAGTGCACTCAAAACTCTCTCAAAATTTGTAAAGAATTTCTCTATATGTTTCTCCGAAAAGGGCTGTAC